>SNQJ01S0091384.1:29360-47446 GCA_010110895.2 Picea sitchensis | reverse complement strand
TTTCCAACCATGGGAAACACTTCGAGAATGAGATCTTCATCAAACTCTCATCTCAGTTAGGCTTCTCTCACGAGTTTGCCTCACCATACTACCCTCAGTCAAACGGACAGGTCGAGGCAGTGAACAAAGTCCCCAAGACCATGTTACAGCGCATGGTTAATAAACATAAAACCAATTGGCATCATATGTTATTTTCCGCGCTATGGGATTATCAAATAGTAGTAAAAATCTCTATGGGTTTCACGCCATTTCATTTAGTCCATGGGGTTGAGGAAACTCTTCCCATCGAGTGCGAAATTCCCACCCTTCGCACCACAATCAAGCTTTTACTTGACACTGCTCCAATGGAGCAACGCTTGCTGAACTTGGAGTCTCTGGATGAAGATCGTTGATCCTCATTACAGAACAACAAGGCAGCTAAAAAACAATCCAAGGCTACCTTTGATCACCATGTCAACCTTCGATCATTTTGCGATGGTGACCTTGTCCTAGCCTATGATATCGCTCATGATACCTTTGGCCACGACAAATTCGAATCACTTTGGCATGGCCCTTACATCATTCAACATTGCCTCACCAGAGGCGCATACATCCTGGCCTCCCCCGAAGGCCTCTCGCTCAAAGAACCCATCAATGGGTTATATCTCAAGAAATTTTATGCTTAAATGTAGCCATGCTACTCTAGGTTATTTTCTTTTCTAGCGTTTTTAATCTTTTTTACCCTCTCGTCTAAAATATCCTTTGTGCTATTGACAGATGACTCCTCCACTAGCTTACCACATTGATTACGCCAACGACGCTAGCCGTTGGACACAACGTCTTGCTTCGGCTGCTTGGGCTCTCTACACCCCATCACATGAAATGCTACATTCAAGCGGCATATGTTTGGGACCAGGAACCAACAACCAAGCCGAATACACTGCTATTATTGGCCTCCTGACCGATGCCCAGCATCATCATATTCGTCACCTTAGCGTTTTCCTCGACTCCCAGCTAGTCGTTCTCCAGCTCAACAATGTGTACCATGTATGCGACCCGTGCCTCTTTCCCAAATACCTGCAGGTTAGATTATTATCTCGACATTTTGATTCCATTACATTTATACATATTCCAAGAGAATTGAATCAAACAACAGATGAAATAGCTAACATGGTGTTAGATTGGCATATATCACATCAAGCTACACATACATAAAACATCTCATACATCCTGTCACAGCATATAGATAGAATAAACATCATCATCAACAAAAAACACATGTCCACCACATTTGGATCTCAAAAACATGTATACTCATAGATATATATGGGCCCCTCAGGCCATCCGAATGTTTACATACAAACAATATACATCGGCCCGCAGGCCAGTGCCACATCTCGGCACAAAAATTGGCTCACCAGCCTATAAAAAAGTATACAAAGTGCATACATACATCAGGGTGCCTCTATCGCACCCCCAGCTGCTCCTCCCTCAGGAGGAGGTGGTGTCCCACCCCCACCTGCCCCAGGCAGTGGTGGTGGAACACCTGCAGGACCCTCCTGCCCAGGTGGCAGGCGTCCACTAGTCATAGTGGCGAGCACAGCTACTCGTCGCACGATTGACCGCCATGGTGGCGGTAACCCTATGCACTGCTCCAGGAACTCCTCGTCCTGGATGCAGATCCACATGCCCTCAAGCATGTCCTGTAAAACCGTCTCTAAACGATGGTGTGTGTCATCAAAATCACCTCCGACCGCCGCTGGAGGAGCGTGTGATGGCCCCGCACCAGGGTCATCAAAATGGTGCCTCTGCGCCGGTCTCCCGGGCTCTGCTGGTTCCCCAGCAGCCTCATCCCGCTGACGCCTCCCTCCACGCAGTGGTCTCTCCCGCTCTCGCTGAGCTGGCACTCTATGCAACTCCACCTCGCGCCTGCGAGGTGCCAAATCTTCACATGCACAAAACAACAAACAACAGATCGTATCAGTGTCTATACATCATACATATGAACTGATAAATTGAAAACTAACATAAATAAAAAACATACAAATACACAGCATACCTCGATGGTCGAATACCTCCCCAGTAGGCAATACCATGTCCGAGTCCCCCCGGAAGTCCACCCCAGCATAAGGGAACTGAAGTATGACTTGTAGCATCTGTTGCCATATCTGCGCCGCCTGCGCCGTAAAATAATGCCCGCCTTCGCCACCACCGTGGCGAACCAAAATCACGAACCACCACCTCAAACGTAGCTCTCATACCCCTAGTGCCTCTAATAACACCCTCGGGCGTAGCATCGACACCCTCTCCAAGAAATAGGCTACCAGGATCGAGCCGAAAGAAAACTCCCCAGTACCTGTGGACCGACAATGGTCCAGCTGCGCGATCATCCGTGCGTGCAGTGTCAAACACCAGGTGAACTGCTCACGGCCCACCACCACCCTCTCCATTAATAGCAGCTCACCACCACTGATTTGGTGGGTCGCCCATGACCCATACACCCGAACAATCATCGCCACTATGAAACGATGCAACAGGGCATCTATACCACTAATACTCACTACAGTCCCAGACATGTAGTGCTCGCCTGAGCAATATCACTCGGTGACCTCCCGCAGAGATGTATCCCTCAGCAGCATAGGCTCTGCCAACAGGGGCATTCCCCGGAAGGGGAGTCCAGTCAAGAAGTATATATCCTCCACCACAGTGAAGGGGATCTGCTCTCCTCGCACGAGGAAATAGTGCAAATCTGGGCTTCACATATGGAGCAGGAACTGGAGTAAATACTCCTATGCCTGTATCAATGGGCACTCAAAAAACTTTAGCAACCCACTGGTTGCTAAAGACGCTCGAACCGCCGGATCTACATTGGCCACAGCATCTCACAGCTGTGACCAGTCTCGATCGTGCCATCGCACATCCATAGTCACCGACAGGCACCTACATACAACACAGAGTCTTACATCAGCTTATGCAACCATCCAATGCAGCAAAAAAGACTCCCTTTTTACCCTTCAAACTTGCCTCAAAGGCATGGTTTCACCACCCACAGGCGCGCACACATGTGCACCTATTCACTATACAGGCGCACACGTCTGCGCACCTATTTTTCTCATAGGCGCGCACAAGAGCGCGCCTGTTTACACTACAGGTGCACGCTAGTGCGCACCTATCATACTCACAAGTGCGCTCTAGTGCATGCCTGTTCACCCCACAGGCGTGCACCCGTGCATGCTTGTTACCCTCACAGGCGCGCCCCTAGGGTGTGCCTTAAATCCCCCCTTACACGCACCACTGCGCATTTATTCAGTGGACAGGCGCGCACGTATGCGTGCCTTCCACTGAATCGCCCGCCCATGTGGGCCCACACCCTAGTCAAAATCTTCTAAAACCCCTTGTACGCCCCCCCATACCTACCCTACCCAAAAATTAGAAACCTATTTCAATGCAGGACAATCAGACCACTAACTTGTAACTCACACACCATCAATCAGCTACCTCATGCTCCCCGAATCACCTAATCTCCTCTGAATCTTCTCGTAAACTCACTGTAGCAGCAGGTACAAATGAGGTGGCAATGTGGGCCCTACAGCTATATATAGGCCTTTTGCCAAACTTCCACTCACCATTCCGGAAGCCCACGGCATCCATTTTTCGAACCGTCTTCAGCCACGGGATCAGCATCCCGCCACCTACATCACAGCTGCCCCTGGGCCGCTTTTCATCCTGAGCCCCCCGGGCACCTTTTTTTTTCACATCATGGTCAGGTACGCACGTGCATTGTCACATTTATCTAACACATGCTCATATCTTAAATTCTCTTCAGATATTGTTCACTTTGGGTATTTGGTTGTTCTATGTGCAGGTACGTGATCATCATCTCTCAACATCATTCCTTCAGGTATATATTCCGCACTGGAATGTAGTCTCTCCCGTTGTATTGCATTTACATTTCCAATCACATCCTCTGATATTGGCCTCTAGGATACCCATTCCCGGCTCTGTAGTACTCACACCTCCCTTTGCATCTTTAGTACTATAACCCGGTAGCATTCTCACCCACATGAGTTGTCCCATTTATAGCACCTTTTGGCACTTTCAACACTCATGCTGTTCTTCATTACCCTTTAGGGAGGGGATTCCCGATAGTCTTTCATCATGTTGCAGATCAACCACATATTTCTTCTCCTCATTTTGCTAGCTTCCCATACGGACTCCCAGATCATCATTTTATGGTTATGTTCTTTTTACCTGCACCTCCACAGGATTGCGAACCCACCATTTCATCCACCATCAGTTTGCCCATCTGCGAACCTATCTTCATTTCACCTACCTCATACAGAAACTCGCCAATGGGGCCCCCACCCTTCATCGGTTTTCCAAGAAATTTCTGCCCTCCCTAGGGCACTCATTTCACACTGGGGCATCCATTTCTATATTTGTACATTTTTCCAAAATTATTCATTATTTATTGTACAAACGCCTTTATTTCCTATCATTACATTTTCTTTTGTCATCACCGTTGGCGACTTGCTTTCTCTTTTGGCCACATGCAACCCATGTCACCCTTGGTTGGAGCATTACTTATCATCTACCCTCGCCGGCATCGTCCATATCTTCAGAGTACTACCCAGGTCACTTACCATTTAGCCTCTGAATTTGTTCACCTTGTCCCGCCTCTGGCACAACTTATCCTCGATCTTGGCATCCCCCTTACACTCGACCTAGTCACACGGTTGCGGCCATTGTTTATCTCATACATCCTCCAGCCAAGGGTAGTCTTGAGTCTTCCCACTTCTTGACCTCGTCCATGTACCTCTGCCACTTCTTCACCTCAGTAGATTCCACGGAGCCCTTTGCTCCTGGGAGTCGCGTCTCCCTTTTTTTCAACATCAACACACTTTTCCAAAAGGGTGACAGTATATTGATTCTCATTTTCTATTCCATGAGAGATCTCGGACGGCATAAGGGGAAACACCATTGATCCCTGATGTCGTTGACCCCCATAACATTCGATGCCAACACTTTATCATGTTGCGGTGGGTCTTACTTTGTGACTATTGCAGTTATTATTATTATCAGTTGCCGAAGACCTCCAAACTTGGAAGGGCCGTCACTTCCCGCATCATTGTCGCTTCTTGTTACTGCGACCATTGCCTATCGTTCAGAGTATGTTCCTTTGCAGAATTGTCTTCTGCCTTTATCATTCCGCCCCCAAGGGCACTGCATTTGTCTACACCAACACTTCAGTCCTCTTTTTTTCAGAGTTACATAAGCACGAGCATGGGGCATGCCCACCTCGTTTGTACACAGTTGTATATTGTTACGCACCTTCTGGAAGGTCGAGTTCTACTGGTTCCTTTCTTCTCCAAAGGATTGCTCTACACGGTCCCACTATTGCTCTTCCTTACAAAACCATTCTCAGTACAAGAAACATTGATGGATTTTGGCTATACGTATGCTCCTAACCTCATCCATCAGGGGGCATCTGTTATCACTGAAATTTCATCCACACATGGCGACAAGAACTCCGCATCGTCAAACAGAAATGATAGTCATTCATGGCACAGGATTAAATCCACAGCATTACAAAAGGGTCAAAAACTATACAAAGTAACCAAAAATTGAAGGTCACTTTACAGAATTTGGGTGCGCGCGCATATGCGCGGAACAACAACGTACAATGCATTCATACGTGCACGATGCGCAACTGTGGGGCAAAAAACCCACCCACCTGCTAAACGGTGCATTTATTGAAATTGGTCAGCCTCCCAACCACTAATGGATCAGCTCCCAAGCCAATTTGACATCAAATCTGAGATGAATCCGCATGGTAGGCTGGTCAAAGACCTAATTGAGCCCTAAAGAGCCCCTTTTCACTCTCCAAAGAGGTTACATTATCACCCAAGGCCATGCTATAAAAGCCCATGAAGAACCATCATTTTCTCAAGGAATTCCATGTATTGTTATGCTGCTAAGATTGCTAAGGACTCATTCTTTGGCAAGAACACAATTAGCACCATTTCATTGAGCTATTCACCCCTCTCTTGAGTGGATATGCTTAGAGTTCTTTCACCATCATTTTCATCTTTTTCATTGTAAGGAGAGCAAGTTGTGAGGGCCTCAAGAGCCTTCCTTTGGAGGAAGAAGGAACCATCATTCCCTTTCTTCATTGTGTTCTGGATTTCATAAATAGACCAGCTCAAAACATTGGTGATATGAGTCTTGTTGTCTTTGGTATTTATTTTTCATATGCTCATAGTTTTAGTTTGTTTTAGTTTGTTTTTTTTTTATAGTTTTGTTGTTTCTCTTTCTAACATTTTCCTCTACAGTTGTCATGCTCTGCAAGACCCAATAGGGCATGTAAGCACCCTTTATTTTCTCACCAAGTGATGAATTGGGTGCAAACACCCATAATGTTATTGATGTAATTGTTGATTGGTAGGATAGGTATAAAGACACTCTTTTAGATGTGCCTATGATAGCTGGAAAATCCCCTATAACTATACCATGGTTTAGGATATAGACAGAGCAAATGACCTCCTAAAATTCAATCTAGTTTCTACACTACCCCAAACATACCAAAATAAATTTTAACATAAAGCAGTAGAAAAGAAAATTGGTAACTGTACCTTTTATCCAACGTCTGGTGATGATCTCCTCGAGATTTGTAGCTCCAAAGACTGCAAGTCTCCTCCCAAAGTTGAGTTGCATCCAAGACTAGGAAAACAAGGCTATAATCATGCTATTTGTATTCATAAATTAGGTTTAGATATCAAATGTTATGTATAAGTCAAAGAAAAGACATAAAAAATCATCATTTGGGACAGGGAAAATAGATTCTTTTATTCATTAAACAAAGACTGAAACTTACAATTCTTGTCAGGCACCATTATGTGAACCTGGTATGGGCTCCTCTTTAAAATACTAAAAGTGCACCTTCAATAAGACTCTTCTCACAATATACTAATCTCCTCAATGAAAGGGAATGGATTGAATGAAAGAAAAGGGGTTGAAGACGGAATGTTGAGGCAGTAACTCACAAAAGGTTGCAAATGCTTGGGCAAGGAAGGGAAGTGAAATTGGGAAGAGTTTCATTGTTCTAATGCTTGGTTGTGAAATGAGACCCGAACATCTCCTTTTATATGACAAAAGGATGGTTATTCGGATGGGGAATAGGCTATAACAGGTGAATTGGTTGGGAAACCTCAAATAGCCCATAAATTCCACCGAATTCCTTACAACTTTTTAATTTTTGAATCTTTTGGAAGTATACACAGGTTGTTTAGTGTGAAACAAGCATATGTATGTGGGATGTATGGCATGAAACAAGTGTATGTACGTGGGAATTAGTGGTGCAAGATGCGTACATGTTCTAAAAATTGGTTTTTTAAGTAGAGCTCCTCAACAGTGATTTGGAAAATTATTCAAGTAAGAAGGTCAATGCCATGTATGCATGTGTAGGGAATTTTAGGGCTATAACAGATGCCCCCTAATTTATGAGGTCAGAAGAGAAAATGATGGCCGAAATACATTACAACATATTCACCAATGCACAAGATTGAGTGAGCCCAGAACCAAAGTTCAGGAGGTGCCATCTGCAAAACAACAATTGTCTCTCTGAGGCGGGCATACCCATGCTTAGGATGAACTAAATCATGGATTCCAATCAAATACACTGCAAATCCATGTCATATAACTATATAAAGTGTATCAGCAAGAAATACACAATATATATACATCTCAAAATCAGTCGAATATATACAGGTATAGTATGCATCTTCAAGAAGCTAGTAATCCCTGCAGTTGGAGATGAAGTCTTCATAGCTTGAGAAACAACTTCAAGATATTCAAATACTAGCTAGGAGTACAATGGAAGTGTAAGAATCACTATCGTGAGGTCTTCGACAATCCATCAGGAAAACACTGGAGGATCGTGATGATCAGGAAGAGAACTTCGTCGAGTTCGAATATGGACTTGTCTAGACTCTTGGGATGACCGACATATGAAAGTCAAGAGGCAAACTGCAGAAAGATCGACTTAGGTTGGGTAAAAATTCCCTTGGAAAAAATCATGAAATATGATTAGACTCAAGCAGCATGACATTGACATAAGTTTTTGATGAAGGAGGCAACACAAACTCTCCATATGTTTGGAAGAGTAACCAAATGGAGGAGGACACAACTCTATGTAGTGAGAACAACTTCCTAAGGTCATACTAGATCCCAATTCTTAACGAACAAACATAAAGATGTTCTTTGTCCAAAGGCAATGATCTTTGTTATCGAAAAAGGATCCAGAGAAGGCTAAGAACAAACCATAACTTATAGAGGCAACTCAGGATGCTCATAATGTATTCAACAGACAAAGAAGGGGTAAAAAATCGAATCTCCCAAAACTAACTTAAAATGGCATGGTCGTGAATATTGTGTCACAATATTTCTAACGACGCAAACAGATCGTCAAATAGAGCTCGTATGAAAAAGATATAAGTGGTCAAATTTCAAGTTAAACTTGGTCAAAAGGTCAAAAGGTCAAGGTGACACATGTCACCACTACAAGGGTGACACATGGCATTTCTGTACAGGGAGATGTGTTCCAATGGTACAAGTATACATGGCAGGTTCTTACAAGTCCATGGGGCAGATTAAGTGTTTCATTCTCCAGTTGACATGTGGCAGAGGACAGTTAATGAGAGGTTGCCATGTGGAAACCCCCCATTGGCCTCTTACAATAAAGTTCATTAAAACATATTGGATCTGACGTGATTCGAACTCCTAACCTCCTATCCCAAAGGACTTACAACCTCCATGGTAGTCTACATGCCACTATACGATTCTTATGTATGAAATGAAACGAATATTATTTATGTTTGACAAATTTTTATATGGGTGGACGGAAAGGGCTAGGCCCTTGTCCCATCCCTTGGTTATATGCTACACCATACATCCACACTGATAACTGTTAGCGGTACCACCATATATAGTGGCATATTCCGCCAAATGCCAAACTTAACTATCACCAGATTTAGCGTGCGCGCAAACATTTTGGTTACAACTACATGCCAAAAAGGGGAGTCCATGGCATTCGATTCCGAGACCTCTGCCTAACCAGCAGTCTTAAAATATCTCCATCTACCAGCGCGCCAACGAACTCAATCAATACATAACCAACAAATTTTGTACAAGAAGGGGCCTCTGCCAATGTACGAGGGAGAGGAGGCAAACCAAGAGTGCCCAAACAAATTTTGGCATGATTTTCGAGACTCGACACAGATTTCAATATTTTTCCAATCATTTATTGTAGAGGCGGGGCACGAAAACCCAGGCAGGGGTGTCTCTTGGGCCTGAAAGTGCCAGACTCAAATTAGGGTGTGGAGATAGTGATTTTTAGGTAATTTGACACCACGAACACAGTGGTGATGTTGGTTTTCTAATATGAGAAAATATTTTATAACTTAACTCTAGAATGAGGTATACTTATGTATTTTGCCTAATTCATTTGTGGAGTTAATAAAAATACCTACCCATTTGAGAGCAGGACTCGAAGACGTAGTCCACCAGGGATGAACTCCATTATCAAGTTATTTGTGTTCATATTTCATACTTATGTCTCTTTCCTTTTGATATTTTCATTCTTTATGGTGTACTTTAGTTTATGCTCATTTTATACAATTCTTTACTAAGTCACCTAACAAAAAGATCTTGGATCATATTGGTATCAGAGTAGTCGTCTTTCACTTGAAGTGTTGAGTATGAATTCTTACTAGGTCCAAGCATAAGTAGAGTGAAGGAACTCTTAATACTTTCAATCACAAATTTTGTTGTGCATTCCGAAGGAAGAAGATGACAGAAGAGGACAAGCGTGATGAACATGAGAAAAAATTTCACATGGTGTTTTATCGCATGTCAGAAATGGTTGAATGAATGTATGGATATTACGAGAAGAGGATGAAGAATAAAGATAATAAAAAGGAAGAATATGTGGATGATGATGTTTCGGTCAACCAAGGGGTTGGAGGAGATCCTCATGAGCCTCTAGCTTCACCTTCAAGTTCTAGTTCTTCTTCCTCTGAGCATTCTCATCACTCTCAACATTCTAACCATAAAGCCTCTTTTAAGAAACCATTATTAAATATTGATGCAAAGTTTGATTTAGCTATGTTTAATGAAAAGACTCATAACCACTAATAAGAGATATGTACTCATGGTCGTCAAAGAGAAAGATGTCGGGACATCCGATGCTTTCCAAGGGTGTGATCCATCTCATAAAAAGGAATTAATTGATATTGTTTCTAAGTATGATGATATTTTTCAAGAACGAAATGGATTACTTCCTAAGAAGGAAATCCAACATGAGATACATCTTCAGCATGATTCTCCTCTTCCTAATTTGGGCATGTACAAGATGTCAACTATGGAGATGACAGCGATCAAGAAGTAGGTACAGGGCTTATTGGATCAAGGGGTCATCAGATCCAGTTCATTTCCTTGTGGTTCTCCAATCATGATGGTGCCAAAGAAAGATCACACATGGAGAATGTGTGTTGATTAACAAGAATTATATAAAATAACGGTGAAGAATTGATGACCTCTTCCTCGTATATATAATTTACTTGATTAGCTAAAGAATGTTGTTTATTTCACTAAGTTGGATTTGTGTAGTGGATATCATCAAATCAAGGTTGAAAAACAAGGTGCATGGAAAAATGCCTTTAAAACCAAATAGGGATTGTTTGAGTGGTTAGTTATGTCATTTGGTATTTTTAATTCTCTAAAAACCTTCATGCGTGTGATAAATGATGTATTAAGGCCTTTCCTGGATGACTTTGTGATTGTATATCTAGACGACATTCTTGTTTTCAGCGGGACTTGGGATGAGCATGTGAGGCATGTAAAGAAAGTATTAGATACATTGCAAAGGGAAAAGTTGTATTTGAAAATTTCTAAATGTGAATTTGGCAAGACTGTACTTGTGTACTTAGGTCATATCGTGGGAGGAGGAAAATTGAAGATTGATCCTTCCAAAATTGAGGTAATTGTAAAATGGCATGAGCCAAAGAGTGTAACTGAAGTCTGAAGCTTCTTAGGTGCAGCCCAGTATTGGAGAATATTCATTCCCAACTTCTCCTTTATAACAACTCCTTTTCATGCCTTAACTAGTGTGAAGAACACTTTTTAGTGGGAACAAAAGCAACAAAAATATTTCGACATTTTGAAGGAGAAGATCAATACTGGACCAGTATTGGTACTGTTGAATCTTCAACAACCTTTCAAGATCAAGATAGATGCTAGCGGATACGCTTATGGGTGCTATATTGATGCAATATCGTAAGCCTATTTGTTACCACTCTGAGACTTTTAACCAAGTTGTTGTTAACTATCCTACATATGATAACTAGTTGTATGCATTAGTTCAAAGCATAAATAAATGGAAGAATTACTTATTAGGTAAGGAAACAATTATACATACAGATAACCAACCCTTACAGTATCTTCAAGCATAGACCAAACTGCAACAATATCAGAACTACAAATGGATGGGTTTTCTACAACAATTTCATTTGGTAATCAAGTACAAGAAGGGTACAAGTAACAAGGTAGCTGATATGATTTCTAGACCTCCTATTGCTACGTCTATTATTTTGAAGAATACTTCTTTATCTCATGATAGCTATGTAGAGAAATATGCCATCGATGAAGATTTTAAAGAAGTATATGTGAAGCTAACCCATGGTGCACATGTACAGAACTATTGTCCGCAAGGAAAATTACTCTATCATATTGGGAAGCTATGTATTCCTACAAGTTAATGAGTCCATGTAATACAAGAAGCTCACACTTGTCTTGTGTTTGGGCATTTTGGGGTAGAAACAACTATGGCACATTTGCAGAGGTTTTGTTATTGGCCTCAAATGAAAGCAATTGTAACTAAATATGTAAAGGGGTGTGTGATGTGTTCTACTTGTAAGCCCACCAATAGAAAATTAGGGATACACTGAGCACTTTATGTTCCATCCCATCCATGAGAAATCATTTCCATGGATTTTGTAAGGATTTTACCAATGACCAAAGGGGGTCATGATTACTTGTATGTTGTAGTGGATAGGTTCAGCAAGATTTCTATCTTGATGCCATGTAAAAAGAAGATCACTATTGAGAAGACTATCAATCTCTTATTTTAGTATGTTTGAGTTCACTTTGGGTTACCCACATCCATTGTCTCAGATCGAGATACTCAATTTCTTGGGGACTTTTGGACTAGATTATGGAGAATTATGGACACCAAATTGAAGAGGACAAATGCTTTCCATCCATAGACTGATGGACAGATAGAGGTGGTAAACATAACATTGGTACTTTTGCTTCGAGGCTACTGCAACAAGCATCCTAAGTTATGGGATGAACATATACCCTATGTACAACATGCTTATAACTGAGATTTACATTCATCCACTCATATTTGACCTTTTGAGACATGTTTTTGGTACCTACCAAAGGTTCATTTGGACTTGATGTATGGGAGAGATGCCTATGTGAATGAAGAACAAACAAAGGACAGAGCCGACAAGTTCATCCATAGGATTCAATAGATACACCAAGCAGTTAGGGAATAGTTGGAGAAGAGTCAATCACATTATAAATCTCAACATGACAAGCACATGGTTGATCATTAGTTCCAGGTTGGAGACCAGGTATGGCTTCACATCAGCAAGGAAATATTGAAGGGTGATGGAAAGAAACTCAAGCCTATCTGATATGGACCCTTCACTATCTTCGAGAAAAGCGACACTAATTCTTTTCATTTAGATATTCCACCTTTTATGCATATTTAATCCATTGTGAATGTAGAGAACTTGAAACTTTTTTAGCCTCCCATGATCATGGATCAGGATGAGGAAGTTTCAATACCTTCATTTTATGATTTTTCACCTGAGTACTTGGATGATTTACATGAAGATATCATCCTGGACATAAGGAAGAGGAGTTCACATAGGGGTGATGTTGAGTATATTTGATTAAGATTAAAGGGAACATGTCCAAGCAAGGCAAAGTGGATTTATAAGGACAAAGTGAAGGGATGCTTCCCTCACTTACCAGTTGATTGATGAAATATTTTTGTGGTCCAAAAATATCTCAATGGGAAGGCATGATCCAAAAAGGATCCAAAGAAGGCTAAGAAGAAATCGGAACTTACAGAGGCAACTTAGGATGCTTATAATGGCTTCAATAGACAGAGAAGGGGAAAGAATTCAAATGCAGTTAAAAAATGTCATGGTCACGAAGAGCGCGTCGAAATATTTCTAACGGTACAAGCAGCTTGTCAAACAAAGCTGGTATCCAAAATATATAAGTGGTCAAAGTTCAGGTCAAACTTGGTCAAAATGTAAAAAGTTCAAGGTGACACTTGTCACCACTGCAAGGGTGACATGTGGCACATCCATTCAGGGAGATGTGTTCTAATGCTATAGGTATATGTGGAAATTTCTTACAGGTCCACGTGGCATATTAAGTGTTCCATTCTATGGTTGACATGTGGCAGAGGATATCCAATGAGAGGTTTCCACGTGGAAAGCCCCCATTGTCCTCTTACAGTACAGTTCATTAAAAAATATTGGATCTGACGAGAGTCGAACTCCTAACCTCCTAGCCCAAAGGACTTACAACCTCTATGCTAGCCAACATGGGACTATATGGTTCTTGTTTATGAAATGAAATGAATATGATTTGTGTTTGATAAATTTTTATATGGGTGGATGGAAATGGCTAGGCCCTCGGCCCATCCCTTGGTTATATGCTACACCATATGTCCACACCGATAACTGTTGGCAGTTCCACCATATATGGTGTCATATTCTGCCAACAACCAAACTTGACTATCGCTAGATTTAGCTCACATGTCAACATTTCAGATGCAACTATATGACAAAAAGGGGAATCCGTGGAACTTGATCCTAGGACCACCTCCTAAAAAACAATATTAAAATAGCTCCATCTACCAGTGCGCCAACGAACTCAATCAATGCATAACTGCCAAAATTGTGTATAATAAGGGGCCTCCGCCAGTGTACGAGGGAGAGGAGCTAGACCAAGCACACTCATATGGATTTTTTCACGATTTCCAATACTGGGCACAAATTTAGAGATTTTTCCAGTCATTTATTGCAGAGGCAGGGCACAGAAACTGAGGCAGGGGTGTCTCTTGGGCCTAAAAGTACCAGAATCTGATTGGGGCGTGGAGAGAGTCATTTTTAAGTAATTCGATGCCATAGACACATTGGTGATGTTAGTTTTATGATATGAGAAAATATTTTATAGCTTAACTCCGAAATGAGGTATACTTATGTATTTTTCCCAATTCTTTTGCGGAGTTAATAAAAATACCTACCCATTTGAGAGAAGGACCCATATATGTAGTGCACTAGGGATGAACTCCATTATCAAGTTCTTTGTGTTCATATTGCATTCTTATGTCTCTTTCCTTTCCATCTTTTCCTTCTTTATGGTGAACTTTAGTTTATGCTCATTTTATATAATTCTTTAATAAGTCACCTGACGAAAAGATCCTAGATCACTTTGCTACCGAAAATATAATGTATATTTCCCTTCCCCTCTTTTTGTAATATTTGATTTTTTTGTCTTTTTCAATTTTTAAAAATATTGAAAAATAATAAAAGAATGCTACATTACAAAGGAGGAATGCGTGTCATGAAAATAAAACAGGTTCCAAGTGCATGGCACACACTAATTCTCAGGGCAAGGAGAAATGTGCAAGATAAGGACACTCGAGGAAAACTCTTCCATGGGTCAAGGTGTCAGATTACAAAGGAAAGAAGTGTTGCAAGGATTTCGTATAAGGAATGCTTCAAAGGTTTAGTTGGGAGCAACACGGAGCCGAAATTAGGTCAAATATGCAAAGATGAGACATGTAATGTGATTAAGCATGACACAGTGAGACCCCTTCTATGTAATTTTTTATGATCCCAAAGAATTTAAGCTCGATAGTTTTTCACATTTAGAGAGTCTGAAAAAGTACAAAAGAAGACTCCAGGGAGTACCTTTTTTGGATTTAGTCTAGTAGGTTCGAAAAAGGGTTAAACTTTCACCGAAAAGACGTATGTTCAAAACCATTTTAACTAGCGTGACAAAGACAAGATCACTTGACAATATTTTCAATTATAAGGAGTCTGAAAAGAGCTTAACTATGGACTCACAACTGTTTTCTGAGTTTTGTCTCCTTAGCCTGAAAAAGTATAAAAGTAACTGAGGAGAACTCTCTCGATGAGACGAATCTCTCAAGGCATACCTTTTTTCTCTATAATCTACAGGCTAGAAAAAGGGTTAAACTCGTGCCAGTAGATGTTCTTCTAGACCAATTTAACGAGTGTGAAGGAACAAGGTCACTCAACGATCTTTTCAATTTTAGGGAGTCTGAAAAGAGCTTAAGTATGGACTCCGGGGGGGATCCTTTTTCGAAAGTAATATCCAAGGCCTGAAAAAGGTGTTAATCCAAAACCAAAGAAAATGTTCCTTTTTCAAAGATTTAGTCCCTTAGGCTCGAAAAAGGGTTAAACTTACGCATGAGAATACTCTTCTAGCAAACCAAAGTTCCTAGATCATAGATTTATTCATAAAAATAGCCATCTAGATCAAAAAATGGGTAAACTACCGCCGAACAAATGTGCCTTCAAATTTGAGTTTGGTGAGAGTGACGGCAAAAAAGATCGCTCAACAATATTTTCATTTTTAGAGAGCCTAAAAGGGGCTTAAAGAAGACTCCAAGGGGCTACTTTTCTCAAGTAATCTAGACGAGATGAAAAAGAATAAATACAGTCTCGTTGGATTTTTCTTTTGAATTTCAAAGCAAGCTTGAAAGACAACAAAGCATGCTCACTAGGGAGTCCCGAGGGTAAGGCCTAGGATGATGATGATCAAAATAATGAGGCTTCATTATGTAATCATGACAAGACTAACAAGGACTCCCAATCCTATATTCATAAATGATAGCATGGACGCCAAAAATGCAGAAAAGGATATACCTAGGGAATCCATGTAAAGGTAGGCTCTATCACCTAATTACGACACATCTAAAGAAACAATGAAGGTTTCGTGTCGCACTTCGGTGTGGTCGATCCTATGAAAAAGAGAAAAATACAATGAGATGCATAAACTGGGAATGAAATCCTAACTTACATGCAAAATTTGGAAAAAATGACTTTTACCAAAGGATGCAAAAAAATGTAACCAATCGCCAAAAAAATACCAAACTGAAAGGAGGAAAGTACCGAAAGGACCAATAGAAAACTCAAAAGTGAATTCGAATAACCACCAAGCCAGGAAAAAGTGATAAAGGGGACCAAAAAGGGGAAAAAAATGACAAAAAATTATATAAATAGAAGTGGACATCTCATTTTTACAGTTGCAAATTGAAAATCAACCAAAAGGTAAAAAAAAACCTTTTCTAAAAGAGTGGATTCTGGGAGCTTTAGTGGATGAAACAACCTTCTATTTGGACCAAGTACAAAACACCCATGCTTTCATTTCTATTATTCCTTTATCATTTAATTTTTAGTTTGGAGGGGGCACACTCTTATAAAAAGAGCAGCCATGCATGTACATGGGTTGTCCAAGGCCAACCTGCATATGTACTCAGGCAGAATACCAAACAACCCACGTACATACATGACTGTGTAAAACACAGCCCACGTACACCATCTTTTACCTTTAAAAAATAAAAAGAAAGCATTAATCCCTCTCTACTTTTGTCATGTAACAGCATGTATATTCACTGGAGAGAGAGAGAGAGCATGAGGAGCTCGACGTCTTGGTCGAGGAGGATCCTATGGCCATTGCTACACTGAAACAATGCGGATTATGGAATTTCTTCCAGTGTCCATTTATGAGGGCACAATTGAGGCTGCTCAATGCTCTTGTGGAGTATTGGCATCTCTATGTTGCGACTTTCCTAGCCACCAACAGGCCGGGTAACATCACTCCGCAAACATTCTTCTTTCTCTGATATGAATTTGTAATGTCCCTGACCATCAACCTCTGTCGGGTAACGCTACATCATAAAACTATCATGCTCAAATATACATATACATACATACACACACACACACACACACACACACACATATATATATATATATATATATATAATGCAATTTTAACCAGACATAAACATTATGTTCATACACATATTCTTGCGGAAATGACAATAAAACATACAAATTTAACAAATGATTTACATTCTACTATGATAGAGAATAATGTAGAAATAACAGTAAAAACATACATGCAGTAATCACAGGAAAAACCCATAAATATAAAAACATATATAAATACACAACATGTAACCAAACTTGGAAATGGTACTTAGCTTTTAATTAAAGTACATCAACTACATGCAGAAATTCCACAGGCCTCCCAGCCTTAGACCATGCTTCTCATCACTCTCAGTAGTGGGTCACCCCTGAGCTAGGACTAAACTTCACCGACAAGGGATTCCTAGGCTAAGAAGGGAAAGCAAGAAGTTGCACAGTACAATAGGAAAAATTTCCTCCAAGGAGCCACTTATGCCCAGAACTCACAGACTCCCATTCCCCACATTCTTGTTCCACCCCAGGAGTGTAGACCTTCACTGTCACACAGTCCATCGGTTGCTACGCCTCCCTTTCCACGGCTTCAGTAACATGCTAGATCAAGAATTCTCATAGCTTTGTAGCTGCTACTGGACTTCCTCTAGGAGAGATCACTTCCTCGACACACTCTCTCACCTAGAGAGAGTTTCTCACAGGCCTAACAACCTACTTCTTCACTCTCGCTCCTAAACACACGAGCATGGTGATGACAACAATAGAAATTGGATGTGGGGAATGATACTAATAGGAAAATCTGCATGCAATCCAGAGGTGCAGGTACAACGAGGGTATCAATTCGTCATGTTGCATAGGTTTGGGGTGTTTCAAGAATTCCACAATGGCGTTCCACCATTACTGTGTCCATTGGTCAATCGGGGTAATGAATGGTGAGCCTCCTTAGAATGATCCCAATGTTGAGAATCATTACAATTCCTCATAATGGTGAGAACGCGCCCCCCCCCC
>SNQJ01S0091384.1:0-14698 GCA_010110895.2 Picea sitchensis | reverse complement strand
AACAATAATGAGTCATATTTACATCAAATACTATTGGGTCCATTACCCAAAACTTTGTGCTATGGGTCTTTCTTCAAGGGTTGACATCAATGACAACCAACCTTAATCAACACCACCAATGTCCTCGGCTTACAGAGGCCCAAAAGTTTGTGACACAGCAATAGCCTATCGTGTTAACCAATCCATTTCAACATGGGAAAAACCTAACCTAAGCCTCTACAGGAATGGAAGGGGGAAGTCAAGGACCCTCTCCGTCTTTGAACAATCCCGCATCTATGAATGTGTATATAATGAAGCGTGATGCTTTTATATTGACTAGAACACATGCCTACAGTAAATCAAGCACTTCCGAGAAGGGAAAAGAAGCCGAACTCCCATCTCTTCCTCTCCAGATCGAGAAGACTTTGGGAAAAACAATGAAATGCATCCCAAAAGGCACGTTCAAAAACTATTCTCACAACCCAAATGCAAGGGCCGCCCAGAACTATTATGTGGTGGAGGATTTGTCTCAAACCCTTTGTGTGATGTCTGCTTTGGAGGTCCTCCAATGCTTCCCTTCCCAGAGGAAAGATTTTTTAGTCGCTTTAGGATATACCGAGACTTGTAATCCAGGTACCATCAGGCTAGATACAACCAACTTAAAACCTCGTATGCCTTACCACATAGCATTTCAGATAGTAGTGGCTCACCCCACGAAAAATTTTACTCAGAATATTTTCCGCACGGTGGTTGATGAGGGTGCCTCGACATGTGTTATGTCATTGGCATGTTGGAAGGACATTGGCCAACCCATTTTATCTCCGTCACCTACTCTTCTCACTGCTTTCGACGGTCGTTCGTTCCGACCACATGGTATCATTCCCTCTTTCCCCATGCGGTTAGGAGGGAAGACCGTGTGCGTCGAGGTAGAAGTAGTCGATGTGTCCCTAGACTACAATCTCTTGTTAGGAAGGAGTTGGATTTACACCATGCAAGAAGTGGTTGCTACAGTTTTCTGGGTCTTGTTGTTTCCAAACGAGGATTGGATTGTGACCATTGATCAATTGTCTTTCTCCAGACCTGACCCTTCATTAGTGGTGTTTGCGGTCCCGATGATTGATAATCCCCAACCGGGCATAGTCAATGTAGGGGTTGATTTGTGCCCATCTTTGATGGGTACGTTTGATTATCCACCCCCTCAAGGCGATGTCAAATTCATATCTGACCACCATAAGGTTGAGATTTTCCAAGTTTCATCATTTCGCATGACTTACTTCAACGATTCGTGGTTACTTCCTTCCCCATCGGCCAGCATGGAGGGCACAGGGCACCCAGGCATGTCCATGCCCTTGTCCACAGCTAAAGTAGCGTACTCTTTAGTCCAGCAAGCTTTGGCCGACACAGATCCAACTTCTGCAAAAAAGTTAGATCTGCTTCTAGAGCCTATTTCGGCTCAAGGTTCTCTCGCTGACACTGATTCGTTAGACTTAGTCTTTCCCTCTGACAAAGAAGTACTTGAAGCACTGACTAGTTTGGACAAACCCTGGGACGATCTTCATCATAGATCATACTTCCTCCCAGAGTTAAGCAGAATTGAGGCCAGAGATATCACCTTAACTATGACTGGAGATAGGTCTTGTCCTATTAATCCCTTAGCTATGCATGAGGTTTATGCAGAGGGTAATATGGAAACCATCATTGAAACCAGACTGATCAATATATCCAGAACCCCTGGTGTCATGGAGAATGTTTTCATTGAAGCTGACTTCTCCCTCGGAGAGATTCAAATTTACACAGATCTATTTGAATAATTCCGCGACATTTTTGCCTAGGCTTACGAGGAAATGCTAGGCATCGATCCAAAATTAGTGGAACATGAAATCACAACCTATCAAGATGCCAAGCCTGCTCGGCAGAAGCTTCATCCAGTTAATCCCAGGAAAGCAGCAACCATTAAGGTTGAAGTTGAGAAACTGCTAAAAGTCGGTTTTATCTATACTATCCACTTGACCCAATGGGTGTAAAATATTGTGTCAGTCAATAAGAATAGGGCACGATTAGTGTATGTACAAACTTTCATGATTTAAAAAAGGCATGTCCAAAAGATAATTTTCCAACACCATTCATCGACCAGATAATTGATGAATGTGAGGGTTGCAAGGCCTTCTCTTTCATGGACGGTTTTTTGGGATATAATCAAACACAAAACAACATTCATTTGTCCATGGGGTACATTCATGTATCATAAGATGCCCTTTGGTCTCAAAAATGTTGGAGCGACCTTTTAGTGGGCCATGTCTTTTTCTTTCCATGATCTCAAGCATATATTCAAGGCCCATTTAGATGATTTATCATCTCAATCTTGCAAGAGAATGGATCATCCCACACACCTCCAATTTATCTTTGAGCGATGTTGCTACTTCCAGATTTGCTTGAATCCAAACAAGTGTAGCTTTTGTGTAACATCAGGACATTTGTTAGGTTTCATAGTGTTGAAAACAAGGATCATGGTCGATCCTCTCAAGGTTGAGGCAATAATTCAGTTGCCTCCCCTGTGTATAATCCTTCAACTTCAGAGTCTACAGGGCAAGGTGAATTTTTTAAGATGTTTCATCGCCAACTATTCCAATATCACAAAGGGATTTATGCGCTTACTAAAGAAAGATGTTATTTTTCATTGGGACGATGCCGCTCAATGCTCTTTCGACATGTTCAAACATGCCCTCACAATTGCCCCTCTGCTTTGGCCACCTAACTATAACAAAGATTTCTTATTGTACCTGGCTATAGTAGAGTCAACCATCGACATGGTCCTAGTTCAGGAAGATGATTTGTTCTCAGAATAAGTGATCTATTACCTGAGCCGAGGCCTCGTAGGACCGTAATTCAATTATTCTCATATCGAAAATCTTTCGTTGGCAGCAATCCATGTTGTTCAATGGTTAGATCATTATGTTCTATTTCGCAAAACCACCGTCATTGCTATCATGAATCCATTTCAGTACATGTTGACATGACTAGTAATATTCCTCTAGGAATATTACTATTAGTAGAAATATTAGTAGATGGATAGTATTCCTCCAGGAATTTGACTTAGATTTCATTTCAACGAAATCCAAAAAGTCACTGCTCTTCATAGAACTTATTTTGGAACTTCCAGTTGAGTCAGGTGATGTTGTGCCTGAAGAGTCACCTATCAAAGGAGATATGTTTTTTATCACATATTCATATCCCTGGTACAAAGATATACTTATCTATCCCTAGACTTTGAAGTGTCCCACCTCTTCTTCTCGTGATGAGCATTGTTGTATATGCCACCAGGCCAAGAATTGTCTCATACTCGATGATACGTTGTATCGAAAAGGTGTAGACTGCATCCTGCACCGATGTCTCGCTCACGAAGAGGCAATTATCGTGCTTAATGATTTCCATACCAGAGCATGTGGCGGTTATTTGTCTGGGTTGGCAACAACCCAAAATTTTTTATGAGCAGGCTACTTCTGGCCGACGCTAATCAAAGATTGTATCGAATCGGTAAAGAAGTGCCACCCATGTCAGATCGTCTCTCGGGAGATGAGGGAGCATCCCACTCCCATGTTTCTTGTCATCACAGTTGGTCCCTTCACCAAGTGGGGGATTGATTACACTACATGAAACCCTCCTTTAGCAAGGGGGCACCGTTATATCAATGTATCCATAGACTACTTCACGAAGTGGGTCGAAGATATGCCAACATTCAAAGATGATGGAGAGACTNCAACCACATAATAGCAAGGTTCGGCATCCCGAGAGAGATTGTCACTGACCATGGAAGTCACTTTCAGATACAGATGATGACCAAGTTAACATCAAATCATGGGTTGCAGAAAGAACATTCGTCACCCTACTACCCCCAAGAAAATGGCTAGGTGGAAGCCGTAAATAAATCTCTTAAGATCATCCTACAGTGAACGATTAACTTAGCCAAGTCAAATTGGCATTTGATGTTATACTCGACATTATGGGATTACCGAACGTATGTTAAGACTACAACTGATTTCTCACCTTTTCAACTTGTTTATGGGCTGGAAGTAGTCTTTCCTATCGAATGTTAGATCCCATCTCTAAAGTTGGTAGTACATTTATTGCCAGACACTTCTCCACTTGAAGAACGGTTATTATACCTTCAGCGGCTCCATGAGCAGCGTCGTGATGTGGCCCTGGACAACAAGGCTCACAAACATAAATTCAAGTGTCAGTATGATTGGTCCATTCATCCTCAGATTTTCTCTAAAGGTGACCTTGTCCTGGTCTATGAACAAGATAAGGACCCCCTGGGGGCAGGAAAATTCAAACCCATGTGGTTTGGACCTTTCATCCTAAAATAGGTTCTAAAAAAGGGCACTTATCATTTGGTCGACTTTGAGGGAAATGATTTGGCGGAGCCTAGAAATGGGCTCTACCTCAAGAAGTATTACTCATAGGTAGGTCACCTTGGGTAACTTTTTGTAACATATCTATAGTCTTTGTACTACTACTTTCTAATTTCTTTTAGTATTATGGACATGTCGTTTTTGATGTTATCTTTCATTACTGTGGTAGATGTCAAGTGAATCAGAGGTATTCATTGGGTATGCAGACGGGGCTAGCTGGCACACTTGGAGGATTGTCTCCATTGCATGGTTAATTTTTACACCTCGAGGCCAATTATTATCTTCTGGAGGTATATGCTTAGGTGACACCACAAACAATGTCGCCGAGCATAGTGTAGTTATTGAGTTGCTTCGTGACGCCCTGTCATTTGGTATCTCTCATCTCTGGGTCTATTTAGATGCTCAACTGGTTGTGTCTTAGTTAAATAGAGCCTACTGTGTTCATGATCCAACTTTACACCGACGATTCCTTAGGGTACGTCTCTTATAATGAAGCTTTGATTATATTACATATTTTCATGTTCCTAGGAGATTAAACCAAATTACAGATACTCTAGCTAATGAAATTTTAGATTGGCATCTCGCACACATATGAAAAGACACACATAAACATGTAAATACATTTTTAAAGGAAAATATGATCCATAAGACACAAAAAGATATAAAAATCCATATATAGTATCATAATCATCAGAGTACATAGGTGGATGCAAGCGCCTCAAAAGTATGACCAGTAACGAGTCATGGGGCTTATACCCTCAAAAACTATATACAAGTAGTGCTCTCAGCATGTGAAAAGTCTAGACTAACTAAGGTTAGGGCCCATGGGCCATGTTTTAATGATCAATAGCGTTTTCCAAACGTCGAAACAATCGGACCCACGTCCGTGGTGCCCCCACTACATGAGGCTGCATAGATGGTGGTAGATCCTCAATCTATGCCATAGGGACTGTGCAGGTGAGTGAGGTAAAGTTTCACTTGACTCATCTCAAAACCCTCTCAGCCTCACCGACTAGAAGCTCTCTTTCTTCTGCTAGTCCCCTTGCAGCGGTAGGTACGGCCCCTAGCTGAGGACAACGCCTGATCCTCACATAGTCTGCAAGTCGCACTGGTCCCACATATGCACATAATAGAAACATATATTTCAAATACTCTGGTATATAAAAAAAAAAACAACGATGCAAACTTACCCATCTCTCCTCGCTCCTCGCCAGGAGGTACCGGTATCTCAGGATCTCTCGAGAAATCAATCCCAGCATAAGTTCCTCTATGACTGGGATCTGTCACGACAACCAAGCAAAGAAATCATCATCAACGGACTCATTGGTCCTTCCACCACCCTGATGTGGTAGTAACACTGCCCATCTACAAACCACACGAAGAGAGGCTTGATGTCCTCGTACCACCACTCGAGGACTGAAACTCAGAACTCTTTCAAAGAATAAAGAGCATAGAATCGTCCCAAACCCGAATTTCCTCTGTGTCCATGAATGGCAATTTGTCAGCTGCCTCTTCATACAATCTAGTAGTGTAGTGCTCCAGTCAAACCATTTAATCATTGGACTGCACAGTTCATCTGTGCACAGGATGCCTGATGTAGACCCATAGAACCAGTCATCCACCCAATAAGCAACACAATCGCCTGCAGTGATAAGTCCATGATCTTGCTAATGGGCACCTGTGAGCTCGATCAGTCTATACCAGCCTCACAATAAAGTCCTATCAATTCCGATATGTTATGAGGCCCCGAAGGAAATGTCTAGAAATTGACTGGTTCCCCTCTCCTAGAGAGGTCAGTCAAAAAGTATATGTCCTCTGTCGTAGGCACCAATGAATTCCCCTCTAACATAAAGGCCTCTGCGTCGGGATGCCAATAATCAACCAAGGAATTTAGTAGCCTAGGTTGTTCCTGCATAAAAGGACATAGGAAGAAATTGAGCAGCCCACATTGCATTAAGGCAACAACAACATTGGGGTCTTCCCCGACCAACTCACTAACCTCCTCATGCTCTCCTTCCCTCCAGTGAACATACATCCTGCAAAACACCAAGTTCAGGAGGGTTAACCCTTGTTTTTTAAAAAATTTCCATTAAATAAAGGTGTCCACGCAGGCTGCAATGATGACAGTCACGTGTACACGCATGTAGTTTTTCCTCTACCCGAGTGTACACGCGTCCTTTCATAAGACAACCCACGTGGACCTAGGCCCGACCTTTTGAAGGTCGACGCCCCCTGAAAACTTGAAACCAAAAGAATAAATAAAGATTTAAATTGCAAGAGGAGAGAGTTTATACTTACTTGGTCTAGACGGATGGTCGTTTCGTCCACTGTAGCTCCTGGAATCACCACTTTGATCAAAGGGTTTTTTTTTCTCTAGAGTCAATTTCCAAATCAACAATGGTGATAATGAGCTGCCAACTTCTATTTATAGACTTTTTGGCCCCTATTTGTCACCTTTTTGGCCCCCCTTATCATTTTCTTTAAACTGAAAACCATTTAGAGTGATTTAGGAGTTGCCTTAGAAGGGTATGATCGGGTATCAACACATTTTTTTGTATTTTTGTGTCATTTTTTATGGTCCATGGGAAAAATCTTAGATGATCAATTTGAGCATGTAGGTTAGGTTTCCACCCCAACTTTTGTATATCGTTGTCTTTATCCCTTTTCCATAGGATCGATCCCATCAAAATGCAACATAGAACCATTATTGTTTCTTTAGAAGTGTCACGATTTGGTGGTAGAGCTTACTGGAACATGGATCCCCTAGGTAGATCCTAGTTGCGTTATGGTGTCCATGTTGTCACTAAAGAATGTAGGCTCGGGAGTCCTTTTTGTTTTTCCTGATTATGAGTTTGAGCCTCATTTGCATGATTCATTTTCACTCTTGACCTCACCCTTGGGACTCCCAAAAAACATAACATGTATTCTTTTAAGCCCTTTTCAGACCCTCTAAACATGAAAATATTGTTGAGAAATCTTGTGGCCTTTCACGCTCGTTAAACTGAAATTTGAAGTCACGTCTATCCGACGGTAGTTTACCCCTTTTTCGGTCTGAACGACCAACTATAAGAACAAAGGTATACTCTAAGAGGAAGGGAAAGGTATATTGTACGTAACATTCTTTTATTCTTTTTCCAAAATTATTGAAAAAAGACAAAAAAAAATCAAATATACCCCAAAAAGAGGAAGGGAAAAGTATTTTCTTTATTGGCAGCATAATGAGTCGCCCTTGGATAAAGCACATCTGTCTGTTTTTTTGTCAAACTATGGGATTTAATACGACCTTAGGAAGTTTTTCTCACTACATAGATTTGTGTCCTCCTTCGTTTGGTTATTCTTCCAAACATATGGAGAGTTTGTGTTGCCTCTTGCCTCGTAAACTTATGTTAATTCCATGCTGCCTGAGTCTCATCATTTGTCATGCTATTGTCCAAGGGAATTTTTTACCAAGCCTGAGTCAGCCCCTCTGTAGTTTCTCTCTTTCCCTCATACCTGACCATCCTGAACATCCAATCAAGTCTTTGTTCAAAATCAATGAAGCCTTCAGTTTGATCATTAAGATTGTCTAGTCCATTACCGACGAGCCCTCAAAGACCTCTGGGTAGTGAAGTCGTACACTCATATTACACTCCTACCCAAGTTTTGAAGATTTTGAAGTTGTTGCTTGAGCTCTGAAGACCTCATCTCCAACCATCATGGCTTATCATCTTCTAAGAAGATGAATACTCTACATGTATATCTTTTTGATTTCGAGATGTAGCTCCACTGTGTATTGTTCATGGATACACTTTATATAGTTATATGACATGGATCTATAGTGTATTTGATTGGTGGCTATGATTTTTTTTTATCCTGTGAAAGGGTATGCCCGCCTTAGTGAGACAATTATTATTTTTGCAGATGACACCTCTCGATTTCTGGTTCCTAGGCTCACTTGTTCGGCACATCGGTGAAGATTGTTAATATATTTTGGCCATTAGATTCTCTTTTGACCTTACCATTAGGGGGCATCTATTATAACCCTAATTTGCGCCAGACATGCTTACCTAGCATCAGGCCATCTCAGATTCCTTCTTTGCCAAAACACTACTGAACAACTCTTCTTAAAAACCCCTTTTATAAAGTCCCAAGCACCCTGCTCCATTACTGCATGTGTGTACATGCTATATGACCCAAGACAGCCTGTGTGTACCTACAAAATCATGAAAGAAGGAAAATTGTTGAAGGAACACATAGCTTTAGGCAAGTTAACTAAACCTTTCAGCCATGCATGGCCAGAAGTTCAACCAAATACCTAGCTTCTTCTAGCCTATAAAAGAAGGGTTAGGGGTCACATTTGGAGGAGGAGAATCATAGTAAAGAAACTATACCTGATTGCACATTCCCTTTGTTCCAACCTTTAGCCATCCTTGTGCAAAGAGAAGTATAAAGCAAAGAAGTTGGAGGACAGTTGAAGAGGATCCCAGGACCAGGTTTGTGTAGCAGTGGTCGGCTTCATCATTCTATGTTGATTTATTGAAGTTAATAATAAAGAAGTACTTTTCCTGTCCCACCATATGAGGTTTTCATGTTTTATTGCGTACATATTGGTTAAATATTTAACCCATTAATCTATAGATCAAATGCATGTGGAGTTCTTTGTTTGTCTTGTGTGAATGCAAGTCAGCCTTGGGAGGAGAGCTGCAGTCAAAGAGTGACTAAGCATGAAGAAGGACCAATATCAAACGCCCGAAATAAGGTTTGCTCACTTGATCTTCTTAACTACGTATTTTCTTAATAACAAGGGGGATTAGGTCCGGAATGACGATAGAAAGTAGGAATATTTAGGTATTTTCTGCATGCATGATAAAACCCTAAGTGCTAGTCCATAGAGGGATTTCCCACTCACAACATATACCCATGAAGGATCTGACTTCTGTCACATTCTTAGGTGTTGTCCACCCTTTAATGGTCTCATTATTTTCAGTGTCCACTGCTATCCCTTCTTCAGATATGATATGCCCCAAATAATGAATTTTGTTTTGATAAAATGAGCACTTGCTCAATTTGACATACAACTGATTCTCTCTTAGAACTTGCAACACCATCTTCAAATGATGCTCATGCTCTTATTCTGATTTGGAATATATAAGGATGTAATCCAAAAATAAAATGAAAAACTTGTCTAAGTATTCTCGGAAAACACCATTCATTAGGCACATGAAAATAGTCGGTGCATTTGATAACCCAAATGGCACCACTATGAACTCATAATGACCATAACTTGTCCCGAAGGCAGTCTTTTTGATGTCTTCTTCTTTAATCCTTACCTGATGGTATCCTAACCAGAGATATATCTTTGAAAATATTCTTGCATCCTTCAACTGATCGAAGAGATCATCAATCCTTGGTAGAGGATACTTGTTCTTTATAGTCACTTTGTTCAACTATCTGAAATAGATGCACAATATCATTGCCCATATTTCTTCTTCAAGAATAAGACTAGGGCACCAAAAGGTGACACACTTGGGCATATATACCCCTTCTTTAGAAGCTCTTCAAGCTGCATTTGCAACTCCTTCATCTCTGGTGTACTCATTATGTAAGGAGTATTTGATAATGGAGCTGCCCCAGGTATCAAATTTACAGAGAAATCAATATCTCTCTTTGGGGGTAGTCCTTGTACCTCCTTGAACACATGTTCAAAATATTCCAGGACTGCATGATCCTCCAGATTTGGCACCTTATACTTAGATGCTTCCTCCATATGGGCTGCAAATATTTGACAACCCTTCCTGTAACACTTTTTTAGCTGCATTGCTGAGATTTCTCGGACAACAACTTCCCTGGGAATTCCTTGGACTGCTCTCCAATTTTCTTCCTCATATAATAAAGTGAATTCCTTTTATGACAGTCTAATATGGCATGGTGTTGGTACAACCAATCCATACCAATTAGGAAATCATATGATCCCAAAGGAAATATGTTCAAATATTTCTTGGCACTTAGTCCATTCATGCCCAGTGGACATGATTTAACCAACTCAACAACCTTTCTCTTGGCTCCTCTAGCCAGTTGCACCAACCAATATTTTCCATGCTTTCTTCTTGGTAATTGAAATATTACCACTACCTTAGGATCTATATAGCTATGAATAGCTCCTGAATCAATTAAAATAGTAAAGACATGGTTATTGATCATACCTTCAACTTCAATCATGTGTGATTGAAACTCAACTTGCTTGTTGTCCAAGGCTGCATAGATTCTTGGTACTCTTCTGCCCATGTCCTCCAATGTTTATGCTTGTTGAACATGGTGAAAATATCTCACCTTATCCTTTATGCGAGAGAAATATCTATACTTATGATCTCCTTTACACCCCAAACATTGCAGATGTTTCTGCCTTGTCCTTTTCCCACCACCTTTAGCCATCTAGGGCTCTCTCAAAACTAGTTTTCCTTGAGGACTATTTCTGAAAAATGGTGGCTTGTTCCCCTTGTTCCTCTACTCCCTCTTAAACTTCCTCTTGTCTTCTGAAGCTTTTTGGAAAGTAGGTTTTCCTTTTTTTATATACTATAATCATTTTTCTCTCCTTATAGTTTCTTCCAGAGTCTTGGGATCATCATATTGGATTTTATCACTGATGAAAGATGGTAGCCCACTCAGATATCTCTGGATCTTGACTACCTCATCCTTAATGAAAGGGACATACTTCAAAAACTCTATAAATATCCTCTCATATTTATCTATAGTCATCCTGCCTAGTTTAAGTTCAAAGAACTCTTTCATCTTCTTGTCATATTATCTCTTGGCTAAGTAATTATTTTCAAAATGTTTCTTGAATTCCTTCCAAGTCACATTTTTATCCCTGGGGTGTTTTACTTGCACCAACTGATCCCACCATATGGATTCATTTCCTTTAAGTTGGTAGATGTCATTCTTCCCTCTGCATGAGAAGAATAGTTTTGCAATTGGAAGTACTTCCTCATGCCTATCATCCATGTCTCAACATCTTCATCCTTATTATGCTCTCCATAAAAGGTAGGAGGTTTGATATTATTCATTTCTCCTTTCAACTCATCCACCCCAGACCTCCTATGTTTCCTAAAAGGGGATGGACTTGATATACTATGTGCTCTCCTATGGGATATCTTTTGGGAGTGTTGGTGATGTCTGCTACCATGCCTTGATCTTCCTTTATTCTCAGCGGTCCTGTGACTTCCTGATTTGCTAGAGACGCTCTCAATATCCAACTTCCTTTGAATTATTTCCAGGCTCCACATTAAATTCATATTTAATTCTTCATGTTGCTCCTTGGTTCTCTTAATACTTTTGTTATCTTCCTGGTGAATTCGAACATCTTTTTGCAAATTTTTAATGATTTTCATCATGCTCACGTCTTTATCTATTTCTTCTCCATGTCCATTGGAGTTTGTTCCTTCAGTTCCCAAATGGATATCCATTCCTCTAGCTTCATTCTCTGAACTGTAAGCATCCTATGCCTCCTCCATTTCTCTCCACTATGGAACAATTCAGTTCAGTTCTTTCAATTGTTAAATCGACAAAATGTGCAGCCAACTAAATTTTTGTCAGGCTATCAGTATTTAATAAATTTCTAGAATAAAATAAACCCATATGATTCAACAAAAGAATATTAGAATCCATTTTATACGGGCATTTGGTCAGTCAAGAATCCCCACTGCTCTATCTTCGAGCCATCTTCTGATCTACAAATCACTTTCAGGTTACTAGCCCCATTTTATTCATCCTTTTCTTTGCATGTGACCATGGTTGTGACCAAGTGCTAATAGTTGGGAGCTTATCCAAAGCCTTGAAACTTTGGGGCTTCGGAGCTTCGGAGGTTTCCCCTTTTCCACATCAAAAACATCATAGAACATCAAACTAGAAAACTCACGGAGGACGTTGGATCTACGGTCCACATTCCCTATTCAGATATATGGTAGATAAGAACTCCAGGACTCCGAGATTCAGCGGTTTCCAAAGCACATCACAACAAATATCCAGTTGTGCTGAATTGGTGAACTCATGAAGTGGGGTGTATCAATGGTCCACATCTTCCCAACACCCAGCGACTGATATTTACTATGAAACTTAGGGCTTTGGGGATTTAGGGCTCTGAGACTTCAGAGATTCGGGGCTCCGGGACTTTGGAGGATTTCACATATTCACACCCCAAAACTCCCGAACCATGAATCACCGAATACTTCCACATCACCCCTGGTGACATCATCATGTCAAGTTACTTTGACGCTATAGAAATTCAAGGATTTCTTCCTCCCATTCCATCATGAACCATTTCTTCCCAAGTGTCAAATCTCTGGACCTTGGGGTCTGACGCCACATGTCCCCTGTGACCAATGGTTGGGATTAATTCTAGGTTTCGGGAGTTCTATACCCAATGCTAACTATAACACCTTTCCTCCAGAGTGCCTAGTCTTCAGACCGCGAAATATTTTTCTGTGTGTCCTTTGTGATCAACGATTGAGGTAGACTCCGGCCTTCGGGCCTTTGGGAGTCTTCACACATGAACACAATTCCTCCGGAGTACAAAGTTTTTGTACTTCACGATATGGTGCCACATGTCTACTGGGGTCAATTTATCATGGGAATGGTCTAGTTCAATTCTTCGCCAATTTTTTAACTACTATATGCATTCATCAAGGTACCCACTACCCATGCCTAAGAGGAGTGCCATGTGGTGAAATACTAGAATAGGACACATGACCCAATATGGAAGATGAGACGTGTCATGTTCTAATTGGAATTTCTATCCTCAAAAGGTTATTAACTCACTCACACATGGCACACATCCCATGTGTCCACGTCATCCATGGTGACATCAACATGCCATGTCACTTCGGGACTTCGGGCTTCGGAAGATTTTACACCTGCACAATCCAATTATTCTTAATGTAGAACTCCCAAAATTTCTTACCTTCCACAGTCCACATCGTATAGTTGTCAACAACTAAGTGGTGGCATGTGGCATTTCTAAGAAGGGTCCACATCAGTGCTGGCGACATCATCATGCCACACCATTTATGCTTTTCATCTTCGAGACTTCAGGCTTCAGGGCTTCAGGAGATTCCACACTAGCACACTCCAATTCTCCCGATCGCTAAACTCTCGAACAAGATAATATTCTAACATGCATTTCTTTCAATGAATGGTCTGGATTGACTCTGGAATTTGGGAGTTTTCTCTCTATTCACACCTCGTTTCTCCCGAATGTCGAATTCCTGAACAAGTCGATCTGTCGACATGTGTCCATTTTGATGAATGGTCTGGATTAACTCTGGAATTTAGGACTTCAGGAGTTTTCACTCTAGCACAATCCATTTGTCCCGAAGTGTCGAAGTTCGAAATACCTTGATCTACAGTTTTGATCTGCCTTCGGCCAAAACCGATGGTCAAGCACTTTTCCTGGGATCTACAAAGTAGATCCACTTCAAGAATTCAAATCTTTGACGCTTCGGTCCTTTTTTATTTATAACATATAAACTTCGTCGAAGCTATGAAGTATTAAGGACTTGGCAGTTAACTCTCATGCACCTTTTTCTAGATTTGACGACTAGAAAAGTTGGCCCTTCCCCTACACAGATCTTATTCCCCAAGTTCAAGCCTTGCATCCCAACACAACGGTTGTTGTGGCTTCTTTATATGTTTCCATTCCATAATCCTTTATACCTCTTGAGCTTCATAACACGACCAAGGTATTCTCTTGGCACCCAGGGGCACTCCTAACTCATATTTTGTATGTTTCGACAACCATTCCTTTCCAAAACTTTTGCTTCAACTTCCACTAACATGTCCCATCTAGGATCAATGCTTAAATCATGGATCAATACCAATTTGTGACGTCTCTAGCCACCAACAAGCTAGGAAACATCACTCCATAAATATTCCTCTTGCTCTGATACCATTTTGTAATGTCCTTGGCCATCAACCTCTATCGGGTAACACTACCTCAGAAAACTATCATGCTTGAATACACACACACACACACACACACACACACACACATATATCTAATGCAATTTTAACCAGACATAAACATTCTGTTCATACACATATTCTTCAGGAAACTACAATAACATATACAAATTTAACAAATGATTTACGTTCTTCTATCACACAACATAATGCAGAAATAATAGTAAAATAATACATGCAGTAATCACAGGAAAAACCCATAAATATAACATCATATATAAATACACATGTAACCAAACTTGGAAATGGTACTTATCTTTTAATTGAATTACACCAACAACGTGCAGACCTTCCACGAACCTCCCATCCTTAGA
>SNQJ01S0091382.1:13916-32738 GCA_010110895.2 Picea sitchensis | reverse complement strand
GGGGGGGGGGGTCTGATATGGTTGGTTTTCCAAAATGGGCCCCCACTAACGTGGCACCCTCTTAGGAAGTTGGGCCCCCCTAAACCTCTTACTGCTTACCTCCCTTGTTTATGGCCTTCACCTCCTTCTAACATGTGTCTTCCACCCAGCCTCTCTCCTTCCCCCTGTCACATCTCCCGCTCCCATCCCTCCTCTCACCCCCTCACACATTTTTTCCACTAAGCGCCATCCTGGCTCACCTCATCTCCTTTTTCCCTCTCCTTTCCTGACACCTGTACCGCCCTTTCTCCGCACCACCTCCACCTGTGTTGTGTCCCCACTTGTTGACCTGTCACACTGCGGCCTCCTCGTCACCTCCTCATGACACTTCACCTCATCGTCCGATGTCCCAGCCTCAGTGTACCCTCCACCTGGCCACCTTTTTTCGATCTGCTCGCACCATTAACTCATCAGGGACTTGTTCATGACCGACTGTTCAGTCCCTTTTTGAAGGTATAACTCAGTTCAGAAGGCAGAAAGTGGCCCCTGTGTCCTCCAGGTGCCAAGTTTGACTCACGCTAGCTCTGATCCTGAGAAATCAGTTATTACAGTAGGTGGTGGTGGTTGAACATCGCCTCCTTCCATAAATAGAAGGTCAGAGAGGGATAAGCGCAAAGGCAGTCTGTCAGTCCATCTTGATAGACATTGCGTCCAACAGCCAACTGCATGGGCAGTTTGACCATCATCTGCATGCACAGCCTGACAGGGAAACTCATCAACGCAAAGAATTAAAATCATGTCGTGATCATGTCTTCAACAACTGAGCCAATTCTGAGTATATAGAGGCATTTTTTCCATTTTTGTTAGTGTCGATGGTTGATCTAGGCTCCCGATTTTAAAGTTTGATGAAGCACTGGTTTCCCTGGTTATGTATTAGCATATGAGACTTCTTGTTTAATGAAAGTCAACTTCTCTCCATCTCTATAATCACTGTGTTAAGACACTCAAAATTAAAGGATCTAGTTGAGGGTTATTATGTTGTTGTGGTGTATGTTTGATCATAGCAATATTTTCACCAGTCTTGAAATAGTTTTTGTGTTATTCTTTCTCTCTTACACTAAGTGACTTGGAATTGGAGTATCCAGTCGAGTTTTTATAGTAGTATTGTGATGTAGGTTTGATCACTGTGCTATTGTATCTGTGTCACTTAGTCACATTTCGGTGTCCTGTTTTTCTTTTATGAAATGCTGGAAGGCCATATGCTCATAGAAATCTCATCCACCATTCTCATAAAGTCTTCCTTCCACTCATTTTAAGCTCAACTTCTTGATTGAAGTTAGACCAAGACCTCCCTTTCTCATGCATGCCTAGCCTATTTTTCTGAGTTAAACGATATTCTTCTGGGCCTGCACCCCTTCGACCATTGGATTTATTCATTTGTGGCATATAAAACTAATGGGTATCAGGCTTACTCCTGTCGTAATCTAGGAGTGACTTCTGGTGCTAACACCGAGTACATTCTTACAAGTGTGAATAAAGGTGTTGAGGTTGAACACTTGAAGAATCCATCGATCATGAGACATTGATGTATTCCCGACTGTCGATGGTGAGAGAACTTGCCACTGATGACTGCAAGTCTGTAGGTACTCATTGTACCCTAGGCCTCATTTTCAGAATAGATGGGATGAAGTCGATGGAAGGAGACCCGCTGAAAGGAGAGCATTAAGGAATATCTCATCATTCAACATGAGGTACAAATCATGATCTTGATGATTTGGATGAATTCGTATAAAGAACATGTTCATGAACTGCTGACCCTGTGCGTCTTTCACATGTGCCAGATGTAAGCGGTACACGAAAAATACCCTTTGAATAACAACCAATAAGGAAAACTGATGAAAAAGGAGAGGAAACCACCAATAAGGCTAATGGAATCCAAGACATTGTGCAAATTCCAATGTGTGAATAAATTTCTTTCCATCGAACATAAGGGAAACCCCCCAGTCAACGACCAATGATGAAATGTCGAATGCTGAGTTCAAGGCTACCTACCAATGATGAAAGTAGGACCAGGGTGCACGATAGGACTACAACTTCATGTGACCCCGAGACACACTGAGGGTATGGTCGACATGCAGAGTCAAGAGTTTTGAGAAATGGTCGACACAGGCTGATATACATCCTTTGAACAAGAGCATGAGACATAAGGAAGACTCCGACAACATAGACTCAATGATGAAACTTTGTGATGGAGGAGGCACCAATTAAAATTTCCATATGGACTGGAAGAGTAACTACTTGGGGGAGTAAACTCTAAGTAACGATATCAACTTCCTAAGGTCATGCTAAACCCAAAATTTTGATGACAAGTGGACTCAAAAGTTTGTGCTCTATTCAAAGGAGACACAACTACTGCCAATATAAGATAATATTCTTTTCTCGCCTGTCTTTTTTTGTTTTTTCATAGTCAAATGAATGATATGATACAGAGGAGGAAACAAGTGTCGCTAGTAAGAAACTAGTTCCAAGAATGGAACATACCTATGCTCAATGCAAGGAGGTGCATGCAGGATATGGACACTCAGGGGAATGTTTCCTCTTGGGGTATAGGGTGTCAAGCTGCAAAGGATATAAACAAGGCTCTACTTGGATGATGATGCAAACTGCTGAGGTGATAGGATTATAATGTGAAAGTGAGAATCAACAACAGGCTCAATAATGTAAGCAAGAGAATGAGATGTAATTACAATTTAACTCAAAAGAATGTCTTTTTTCATAAATTTAGTCCCCTAGGCCCAAAAAAGTATAAAACAATACCCATGAGAACTCTTATAGCCACTAGTGACTAGAGTATTCTTTTTTCGAAATTAGTCTAATTGGTCCAAAAAAGGGTTAACCTTACACCAAATAGACGTCCTTTCAGATCCAATTAATGAGTGTGAAAGAGACAAGTTCACTTGACAATCTTTTCTCTTTTTGAGAAAGTCGAAAAAGAGATTAAACAAGACTCAGGGATGTTGTTCTAAGCAACATATGATGGGGGAGGCCAAGGATCCCATGCATGAATTTTGTCGAAAGTCAAAACCTCACAAGTAGCTGACACAAGCTTGGGAAAACCCAAATATTTCCAAGTCGAGGAGGATAAAATACTTGCATAGGTTACCTTATCTACAATATATCAAATAATTCCCCTTATCTCAAAGAGTGTAGAAGAAGGAAGTCGAGGCTCTACAAGATCATTCCAATCAAAGGAAACCACCCTAAGACTTGGAGGGAGCATGCTTGGAGAGAGTAGAATGCTCCCTTGTTTAGAAGGTACATGACTAGAAATGCTAAGGACATGGTCGAAGGATGCATCACCCTCGAAAAGAAGAGTGGGATTGACCGAATATTTCATCGACAATGTCACTTCTTTAGGCTTGTCACTCTCCAAGAGAAGAGTGGGAATGGACAAATATTTCATTAAAACAACCACTTCTTCAACCATTGGTTGAATAGGATGCGAGACAATAAGGTCAAGAGACACATCACCCCCAAAAATAGGAGTGGTGTCGGCCAAATATTGCATCAACACAACCACTAGTTGAACAAGATGCAAGACAACAAGGTCAAGAAATGCATCACCTCCAAAAACAAGAGTGGTGTCATCCAAAGATTGCATTGACATGACTACTGTATCAACCAAAGAAGGTTGGGAAACCAAATATGACTTAGAGCCTGAAGAGCCCCCAAGAAAGAACCATGCTTCTTGTACCACAACAGTAGCAGGGCACAAACGAGTAAGGTGATATCCTTTCAAAAGCCTACAAAGGAACTTGGGATTACGTCTTACATGTCTAGGCTTCTCATTCATATGAATGCCCCCAACATGAATTGTAGTGGCCGGTGACATGCTCCCAACATGACTTGCAGAGGCTAGTAGCAAATATCCAACATGACTTGCATAGGTTGGTGATGAATGCCCAACATGACTAGCAGAGGTTGATGATGAATCCCCAACATGACTAGCATATATTGGTGATGAATCCCCAACATGACTAGCATAGGTTGGTGATGTATGTGCAGGGTGACTAGTAGTGACTAGATTTGTGCCCCCAACATGACTTACAACAACTGGTTGCTGGTATTCAACATGACTTGCATAGGTTTTTGACCAATCTCTAACATGACTAGAAGAGGTTGGTGATATAATGCTAATATGACTTGTAGTGACTGGACTGGTAGCGCTTGGTTGCGGTATTTGAGACCAAGTTTATGGGAAATACTGGTTTTGAGAAATTGTGGGCCAGGAAGGGTTCTAGTATACACCATGGCCCTGTATAATAGGAAAGTATCCTCCTCCAAACTGGTTCATAAAGGGTTGTAAGGGCATAGTAACCGAGGAAGTCGCTTGTGAAGAGAAAGCGACATGATAAGGGTTACTCAGATGAGGATATATGTTTCCCCCAGACGAAGGAAATTCATGAAGAGGGTTTCCCATACTATAAAACTGACTCCCCCTGGATGAAACACCAAAGGATAGATGAAGGTATTCCATGTAAAAATCATTCATAGGAACTGACATAGTGGAAGAAGGATAGATGGACGAGATTTAATAAGTAGAATGACCGCCCATTTGAGCACTTTCTCCTATAAAAGTGAAGCTAGGATTGGATCTATAGGAAGGAATATTGCAACCTCCTACCGTAAGAGTTGGTTGAGGGATATGACTCCTATCAAATGAAGATGTATACAAAGGAGTCATCATGCCCCCAGATCCAAAACTAGGATTCATATAATTAGGTGAGGGAGATGATGGAACGGGTGAACGCATGTTCGTCATATCAAGAGAAAGATGATTAGAGGCCCAAGGTATTGATGGAGTATCATGATTCTGCATACCATTATGAAACACAGACGAATTTTCCCCCATGAAATGAGAGAATACCATGGGGGAGGTAGTGCTGAATGAGGGATTCAAAGGGACTCCACTATCCATAATAATGAAAACTCACAGAGCGATACAGAATCCTAAGGCCAACTAATAATCAAAGAGCACACCAAAATAAACAAAAGGCCAATATGCACACAAACAGGATAAAGTGGTTGAAAGGGGCTTCCCTCCCTAAAGTAGGTATGCCTCATCCAAGAGGGGTTTGATACTCCCTACAAAATATTAGAGGTATCATAATCAGTTATAAGGCCCCTCGTGGGCTTAACAACCAGTCGATCAAATCCCCCTGGAGAGGTAATATTCCATAAAGGTTGTGTCTTGTTCGACCCTTATCTGACCCATGGTACCTGCATAATAACCCTTGCAAGTAACCTATGTGGTACCTATGTCAAGAAACTAAGAAACCATGATATAACTTATGCACATGCGAACAATCATAAGTCAAGTCTACCGTATGAGCAATGTAACAAAGCCCAAAATCTCAAAAGCACCGCCTCTCATAGAGTTAAAGGTACTAGCAAGATCCCCATAAATATATCTGACGCTAAGAAGGTATTGGGGGGATATCCCCTCAACCAACTTCACATGACCTCGTGCTTAACTCCGGTGTAAGCGGAGCCTCCTCACGTCGTGAATTATACAATGGATTTCCCCTCTCCATTAGTCAGACACATATGCTGATTTTAATATCCTTGGAGAAGTTTACTCACAAAATCTTATTCCAAGGCTCTAAATCCTAAGCTAGTTTTTTCACCCTAAAAATAAAATCATTTCTAATCACTTTTAAATTAATCAACGTTGCTTTTAGTGGCCTTTCTTACTAAAAAAGGGCTGGTCGTGAAACGGATGATGTTATGACTCATGAAGTAAAACAAATGAATATGAATAAAATGCAAATTCCTAACTTCAATTCCCAATAAATGATAATCTTTTCAAAATGCAATTTTAAATTTAATTGTTCAATTCAAAATAAGATGCAATATTTCCATACATGTAGTAAGATCAACGATAATAATCCAATAGATGAAATGAAAAAAATGCAAAAATGTTTATTATTTTTGTATTTTCAATATAAAAGAATGAAAATGAAAGGACTGAACAACAACTTGATATAAAGATTCTACTATATGTAAATAGAGAAAAACCAAGTAGGATATCAAGAAGCAAACACCAAACCCAAGATGAAAGGAACATCAATGAAAAGGATGATGAGAAAGGAAAACCACCTGAAAATTCAACCAAAGAAAGGTTTCCTATCACCCTGCTGACACTTAACAGTTATAATAGATACCTAAGAAGACTCAACAACCATCAAAACTCACCCAACAAACATCAAACTCAACAACCAAGCATACAATAATGATGTACACAATTTTTCAGGAGAAAACCACGTATATACACATCCTATAGAATGACAACTCACATATGTATGCGACTGTTAGGAAAAAACCCACGTATATGTATTGAAACACTGTCAAGTTAAGGATAAGGCTAAGAAACTCTAACTCAAAATGAACAGAGGCTGTCAAGCAATTAGACGACAAGAAACTCAATATAAATGAGAGAAATCAAAGGAGAGAAACACTCCAAACCCCTAAAAGAAGATTCTATCCCCAGTATGGTTGCCAATTTTGTTACGAGGAAAATCTCTATATGGCATGGGGTAAACTACAACAGACGAAAATGACTACATAAATCAACTCTAATATCAAGTATTCTATATAAAAAAATATGCTAACAAGATAAGATAAAGAGCCTACCTCATCCAGACGTTCGATGAAGTCCACTGTTGAGCACTTGACTAAAAGAAATACACCTGCAACTTGTCTTCAACAACTAAGATATGCAAGCATATGGTGATAATATATAAAGTTAGTACATTCAATAGCACAATCCATCAATATTCATAAAAAATATGCCCATGGAATAACAATTCAAATATTTTCAAGACATTAATTAGACGCGAAAAGAGTAATCTATTAAAATGTAATTAGCAAAAGTGTATGAATGACAAACTTCCATGTTGGCAGGTTCAAAACTGAGAAACTAAGTCCCTTCCAGCTAGGCCTCCACCACTTCAATCCTCCAACAAAGGCAAGCTCATATAAGAGAGACAATGAGGTTCTCCATCAAGTAGGGAAGAGCTTGGGGGCTAAACAATGTGTTCAGACTTAAAAAGATAAATGGATGCAGACTCAATATGAAGTGAGTAATTTCTCCAGAGTAACTTTTCTCTCAAAGCTGAATTCCCTCTTCTCCACATCTTGGATATGGCCCATTTATAGCCTTCAAATGGTACTAAAGGGCCGATTCAGAATGTTTCCAGTATATGAAAGGTCAAGGATCATGGATCTCATGATGTGACATGGAAACCTGACACCATTTTTTAATTTTGGGCACAAAACCCGATATTCACAGGCTATAATGGTGCAACCTGTGTATACACATGTTGTATAACTGTTAGGGAAAGTATATGTGGAAAAATATTATTTTTAGCTCTGGGAACTGCAAAAAGGTACTTCAAGTCTGCATAGGGAAATGGAAAAGGCCTTCTGAGAAAATTTTCATAGGGTGAGGCAAATATTTCTATAATAGTCTGCATGCGGCTGCTCAGGTACATGTGAGATATTTTCCTTAAATTGGAAACTACGCTCAATGATGATCCGGTCCAAGAAATATCAATGAGTTTGTATCCGTTCACATCGTCGGGGTATCCAACAAAGATATACTATGTGTTATGTGGATCAAGTGACTTCCTCTTCTCATAGGGAATCCTGGCTCGTGCATGAGAACCAAATATACAAAAGTGGGTCACTTCCAGTTTGAGGCCACTCCAAGCCTCGTATGGGGTCTTATCCTTGAAAAATCTATGGGGAGATCTGTTTTGGATGTAGGTTGCACAATTAAGTGCTTCATCCCATAATCTCTATGGAAGTGACTTTACATGTAACATGCAAGATGTCATCTCTTTCAAAGATCTATTTTTCTGCTCATCAACTTCGTTTTGTTGTGGAGTATAGGGAATCATGTGCTACAACTGAATCCCAACCTCAAGACAAATATTTTGTATCTCATGGTTGACATACTCCCCCCCATTATCTATTCAAAGGGATTTCATCTTCTTTCCTGACTGTGTTTCAACAAGGGCTTTGAAATCTTTGAGGTGTTGAAAGATATCGGATTTTGGCCTAAGAAAGAAAGTCCATGTGAAGCGTGATAAATCATCAACAAAAATGATCACATACCTTGCTTCACGAATTGATGGATGCAGAAAAGGACCCATTAGATCACTATGGATCAAATCTAAAGGAAAGGAGGCCTTATGAGTCTTTCCTTTGTTGAATTTCTCTTGAGGGTGTTTTCCAAGAACACATCCCTCACAAATTCCTTTGGAGAATTGGATGTTAGGTAGACCATCAACCATTCCCTAATTGATAAGTTGTTGCATATATCTGAAATTTAAATGGCCGAACCTTTTGTGCCATATCCTACTGCTTTCATCAACATGGGTAAGCAATAATGCAGAATCTGGTTCAATAAATTTAGAAAATGTGTAGAGTCTGGATTGATGATTTACTTCACCGGTAGCAACAATGGAATTGGTTTGCATGTCATAGATATCCACTGGATCAGGTGTGAATATTAATCTCTTTTCCGTGCCATAGTTTTTCATCTGATGCACGCATATAAGATTGATGGAGAGTTTGGGAATGTGTAGCACATTCTCGAAGGTCCCATTTGTGAATTCAATTCTTCCTTTTCCAGTGACCTCGACCTGAGAGTTGTCCCCCATAAAAGTAGAAGGACCTTTGCATGCATCCAATGAAGAGTATGCTTATTTTGTGTCTGCCATGTAGTGTGATTATCCTAAATCTACAATCCAAGCATTGGGAGAGGAGTTTATGGCAATCAAAGCATGGCTAGAATTACCTTTCTTGGGATTTTGATCTTCTGGCTTCTTCTGCTTGGCATCCTCAGGGATGTGATCTCCAAGGTTGTTTTGTTGAAGTATTTGGGCCATTTAATCTATCTTTTTCTAGATACATGTGGATTATGGATGGAATCCTTTATGGCAGTAAGTGCATTTCTCCCCTTTTCTTCCCTGTCCACCTTTGGATCCGGAGGCATCGCTGAAGGGTTTTGAGTACCCTTCCTTCTTTGGATTTGCATGTGCCTTCCTTTGTCTTTGTATTCAGATTTCTGATTTGGATGATTTATACCATATTGCACAACAAGTGCATGTGCCTTTGGGCCTTTAATTTTTCCCATGTTGATGAGCTTGTTCTTCTCTTGTGTCAGAGACTCGATAAAGACCTCAAGAGAAGGCATTTTGTAGGTAGCTCCAGAGGCAAGACTAGCTGAATGAAAAGTGGATACAAACACTGAGTATTCCAGACCAAGTTTGGAGAGAATGGTAAGAACCATTTGTTTCTCCTCCTTATATTTATCAACCCCGCAAGCCTTGAGTTGTGACAACAAATCCTTATATTTGGTAAAGAAATCTTGAAGATTGTCGAAGGTTTTTGGATCCAAAGTGAGAAATTCCACCTTGAGCATGTGTCCCTTCATCTCGTCATGTTTTCCAAAAATCCCTTCCATGGTGGTCTAGGCTTCATTGGGGATTTTACAGGAGGATATGTGAAAGAGGAGTTCAGGAGAAATGAGACTGCAAATAGTTCCAAACACTTCATCCATTTATTTCAGATAATTGGATTTTTCTATGGCTGATGTGGGTTCGGTCTCTGTGTCCATGATTAACTTGTATAATCCTCTGCTTTGAATATGCACTATCATCTTTTTCTTCCATGCAAAGAAATTGTACGATGTAATAATGAATTCTTTTGGAAATTCCATTTTTCCTGTTGTCTTCAATCTTCGATACCTACAAAAAGAATCTATTGTGTATTTTTCCTAGCAATCTGTCAGCTTTGATACCATGTAAATTTGGATGAACCTACACATATAATATCTAGCTAGAAAAAATACATACACAGTTTGCAGAGAAATGAGAAAAGAGAGAAAAAGGAGATAAATAATGGAATAATTTTATTAACCAAATGAATGAATGATAATTTACACATAATATACTCTGTATAACTCAACTAATGTAGACCGGAGGAGAATCCAACGTGCCATAGTGGTGGTCTAGAGTGATCTGGACACACACCAACAACTACGGGAGTAAACTGCCACCTAGTCTGAGTTAACTAGTCTCTCAGTCTTCAGTTAACTAACTGAAAGAGAGTGGAGTGAGGAGGAGATGAGGGAAGCATGAGTAATTCTCTATTCTGGTGATAATCCCAAGGACAATGTGCATTAGTTGGTGATGATCCCAATGTGTCATGGTGATGAAACCAATGTGGCATCTAGACTCCACTCAACTGATCAAACTGAAGTGTGAAATGAAGAGAATATTCTCCTAGAATCTTAGAAAATGAATATTCTCCCTAAACTATATGAGACTGAATAATGACTAATAAACATAGGAAAAACCTCAGGAAAAATAAATACTAGGTGTGTGTGAAGTATCTCCAACATATATACATGGGAGGATGGAAGTAAGTTGTGTAGTGGAATGGAAAAATATGTAGAGGAAGGTATCCACCACGCTTTACATTTGTAAAGATAAGAGTTGGTGAGTAAAGCAGTCAATCTAGGAAGCAATATGGTCATGGAATTGAAAATGTCCTAGAGGAGCTTGGGAGAATTGCTCTTGGAAATATTGGATAGTAGATAGAAATTATGCCTTGGTGGGATGGAAAGAGAACATTTTGATGGAGAGAAAATCTGTCTCAGGGAGATACTTATCATCTACAAAATAAACAGAGGAAAGTGGAGAAGGAGAAGAGGATAACTCATAACCAGATAATTGGTGGATATTTATAAGGTGATCTTCATTACTAGTATATGAAAAAACTAAATATTCATGGTCTTCCAAACAATGAGAACAAATGTCCCATTATGTTGGATTAAGTTATTTGTTGAATAATTCAGTAAGCTTAGCATTCTGAGAACCTTTCCTTTTTAAGGGACATTTGTGATACCATTGTCCTTTCTAGTGACATATGAAACACTATGACTTGGAATTTGGAATAGACATTCTCCTAAAATATATTTTGGACTTAGATTTACTAGACCGCTTCTGACTATTCCATTTAGGCTTTCTAGAATATTTACATTTATTACAAGATTAGTTATTTCCATAAAAACAAGAGAATGAGTACATTTTCTTGGGGTTTCCTTTACCACATCCAAAATTGTAAGTTTCAATGAAAGTATTTCAAATTTATTTTGAAACCGCCATTTGCTTCTCAAGTGATTTTTCATCTTTCTTCTTAAGACATTCTTGCTGCAAGGTCTTAAAAATATCAACATGCAGCATGTACTCTTGCAAGAGACAACTTCTCAATATAATTTTTCTCATTCTCAAATATTTTCCTTACTATACTGGGAATATTTCTAGGCATAGTAGAGAAATGGTATCTCAAGTATGTAGCATTATCAAGATCCTTTGTCTTATACAAGATATCCTACATTACACATCTAAAAGCAAAAAAAAATGTGATATCACATTGATGTTGGGACATGAACATATCAAAAATATGCCATGTATCAATAGAACAAGGGTCATCAAATTCATGTGAAACTACATCAATCAAGCTATTATGTGGTTTGTCTATGAGAATCAAGGCATTCTTCTTCTCTTCTTGTATAGTCTCCCACCATTTTGGTAAGATGCCAGTAAATCCTCAAGTAACCCTTAAGGCTAGTTATTTCCAAGTAATATTATCTTTGTGAACATGCTTTTGGTTCTTTTCCTAAGATTCCCAAGAGTTTATATCCCCAAGGAATTCAAATGGGTTCTTACAGTCAATGTCCATTATAGGACTGAGTTCATTGATATATATAATTGAAGGATTGTGGGTAAACTTCATAGGCTATTTTCCTTCTCTTATATACCTYGTATCTTGTCATCTTTCCTTGAGTTTTGATATTGGAGTGATCCATGTAGGAGGAGAAGTGGGATCTATATGCCATTTATTTAATGGATTAGGTGAYGGGCGCTTAAAATGCTATCTTTTTCATACCCATCCTTTGCCCTTTTGGTCATTTTTTTCTAATATTCCAGCCATTTTGATCCTATCCTTGATTATAATGATATATTTTGTCTCACATATGTTATCCTATAATTAGTGTCATTTTAGTGAATTATTCTAGTGTGATTGAGAGAAATTATACTTTTATTCTCACTCATGAGTTCATGAGCCACTACCCCAGGTTGGCATGTGCAGGATGCTAGTCACTATTTTTGTTACACCGCATGATCACCATTGTTGTTACATTTTTGGTCATCGTTGATGTTACACCACTAGTTTGTCCTTGTTGTTAGCTCTTGAAATGTCCCATTCCAATAAGCCTTAATAATGTTTMGAGTATTGAAATTTTCAAAGTTTCCTAAAAGAAACCTCTTCATCCAACCTTCCCAATAAAGATAAGTGACTGAGAAAGAGGCAAGTTGGATGAAGTTTTGGAGATCATAATTCTAAGTCATTCACAAGGAAGTTCATCTATCATGGAATATTTAAAGCCCTCACAAGAACATAAGAGAAAAATTTGTGAAAAAAGAGGGTTTTGTTTCATTTTGGGAGCAGTGCGACCCATTGTGCAACCCTTCTACGCAGTGCGACCCACGACGCGACCCTTCTGTCAAACTTTTAAATTTTTGATTTTTTTCCTGTTTTGGTCAAAATTCGACTTGGAAAGAGGATTTTTGGGTCAATGTGGCCACATATATTTGAATATAATATCACCCCCCATCAAATCATGCAGGTGGCACATTGTTTCCTTAATGGAAACATTCTAGGGATCAAATCCTAGAATGTAGGGATATGACTAGATTTTGGAAATCTCTGTTTTCCTGTTTTAGTCACTTTCTTTGGAGATATATTTTGACACTATGGAAATGTATTTTTGGAAAATGAGAGATGTTTTTCACAAGAACTAGCTCCTCTTAAAAAACCTCTCTCAGTTTTCCAAAATATTTTTTGATCCAGGAGATATAGGTCAATCTTTGAGCATAATATTTCCAGAAAGTTTATACTTTGTTTTTGCTAGCCACCTCACAAATTCGGATAGGTGAAGAGGTTATAAGATCCATATATTTTGGATATATATGAGCATGTAATCTATATATAAAGAGGGGGGGGGGAGATAATTCTAGTGGGGTGGTTCAACTTTGTAAATTATAAGTAAACTATGTACTGAGATTTTTGTTGAGTATATATTTGAACGCAGAATTTCCTCTATGAGTTTTTGATCAGAATTCCTTTTCTTTCCATTCCTTTCTATATATGTGGATGGATGGTAAAGTTCATAGTGTCTATAATTCATTTGATGACTGATAGATTCCATTCTTTCATTGCATTAGTGGATTTAGATCCCGCATATAGTTTACTGCTGTAATTGACCATTTGTATATGCTTTTAGTGTATTGAATCTGTTGATACAGTAGTGTTCTCTTTTCCATATCAATTTTACTTCATCCGATCTGTTCAGAGAGGACTTTGTTTGTCAGAATGTGTTCATCATAGTCTTGTCTAAGTGAGTCTTAATAATTTATAGATTGATCCACTCTGCAGATTCTTTCATCCAACCAAATAAATTTTATGTTAACAAGCTCATTCCCTTTACAGTAAGGGAAAGACTCTTGGAGTGATAACAAATTGGTGTTGTTGCTGGGGAATGAAAGTGAAGCTAGTTTCCCTGGGAAAATGACATAGATATGACTTTTGATGTCAGATAAGGGAAGAACACAAAAATTGGCTGTAACAATCTGCTTGGCGACTCCACGATTAAAGACTCCACTGGGGAGGATCCTGTTGACAGAAGATGAAGGGGCTGAAGTGTAAAACTAGGTATCAGTTCATGAGATTTCTTCATGAACTTTTGTTTTTCTTTATCAACTCATTTCTTATTTTCCCTTCACACATTAAGATGACCATCTTGTGCTTTGTTTATTCGGATGATCATCAACCGACCTTTGTATATCCATCCTTGCAAGAGGAAAGTTTGCAACCTCCTTATGTTGTTGATGTCGATCCCATATATTTACCTCAACCTATTAATAAGAATGATTTTTGTATTCAAATTACTCCTAACTTTGATCAACTATGTAACCTTGAGGAGGTCGAAACTAATTCAAAACCTTTTCATATCTTAACACCTCTTGCCATTACTTTTGATCCTTTCCATCAACTTATTAATCCTCATGATCCACCCACTGCTTTTCAAACTAGAATCATAAATAAGTTGTTTAAACCTTTGAGGCTGCCATATCACCTTAACCCTTATCCTCTTGATTTCTTTGAATATATTCTCTGGTTTTCTGGAGAAGATCATGTTTTAGCTGAGAGACACTTGGAAGCCTTCGAGAACTTTCTTGATCAGTTTGAGATAGTACATGAAGAGGTTATTATGAGGTTGTTTTCTAAGTCTTTATTCAGAGATGATGATGTATGGTTTAAGGTTTTGAGAGATGATTCCATCGGTTCTCGGATCGAGTTGTCTAATACTTTTTCAAAGCATTGGAGTGAGGACATGTCTCTTGATCAATACCTGACTGATTTCTATGCTTTGAGGAGAGGCAAAGATGAAGCTTTGTCTGTCTTCAATAAAAGGTTCTACAATGTTTATCATAGTATGCCTTTGGAGATCAGGCCCACTGAGACTGCTACCATGGTATATTATGTTATGGCTCAACATTCAGATCTGGTTCTTCTTTCCAGAGAAAGGACATCATCATCTTTAAAACAATTGTTTGAGGATACAGAAGGAGTGGAGGAGAATATCCGTGCTTCCAGAAGGATTCAAAATCCAGTTTACTTTGAAGATCTGCATGCACAGGAGCATGAAGACTGTCAGTATGTTTCAGATTCAAAACAAGATGACAGTGAGTATGAATTAGATCTGGAATAACAACAAGATTGTAAGTATATTTCAGATTTGGATCAAGATTCTTTAGTATTTGTAGATTTTTCTATGGACATGGATGCATGTCAAGTTTATGATCAATTTGCAAACCATGTTGAGCATGTGGTAACTAATGATTGCATAGGAAAATATATGTTCTTAGTTGATCATTATCAGTATGATTTAAAACCCGTTGTACCATTATCTTATAATCATCATGATGAAAACCAAGAGATTGTCATTTTTGATGATCAAGATTTGATCACAAGAGAACTAGAAAGTCATATGTTTGCAAACGGAGAGGCATTCATGGATGAGGTATTCATCTATCAATATTTTTCTGATCTTGGTTTCAAGGATCTGATTGCAACCTTGATGGAGTCATATTTTTCAGATCACTTGAAAGTTTCAGATTTTATTTACTTACCAACGCTTCCGAGTGAGTATTGTTTCCTGAAGGAGTTTTTAGCACTATTGTTATATTTCAGACATTATCTATCGATTAGTGGCATAAAAATAAGTCTTTTATTCATGAGTTTACTTGTATGGATTCATTGGAAGCATGATTTCACTTGATCAACAAGAAGTACAGTTGATTAGAGTAGGAGTGTGTGAAAATAAGCTCAGTAGTTGAGCATTTATTTTCAGTTTTCAGTTGGTTTGTAGTATGAAGGATTTCAGTTTTCATTAAATAAGTAGATTTTCTCTCAGTACATAAAGAGGGTTTACAAAGGAATGGTTGTACACATTTAATACTATATGAATCCATAACCCAATGGACTAGGCAATACTGAGTCCAAGATGTATATTTTTGAAGAGTGGTTTGATCTAAATAATTAGAGCATGTTGCAGGGTTTTCAGATTGAATGGACATGCACAGGGTCTACTAGGTTCTTGGTAACCTCACAGGGAAGTTTCCATCCCAGTTGGAGCCAGATGTTAGCTCCTGAAATGTCCCATTCCAATCAGCCTTTAATAAGTTTTCGAGTCTTGAAATTGTCAAAGTTTCCTAAAAGAAACCTCTTCATCTAGCCTTCCCAATAAAGATACGTGACTGAGAAATAGGAAAGTTGGATGAAGTTTTGGAGATCATAATTCTACGTCATTCACAGGGAAGTTCATCTATCATGGCAGATTTATATCCCTCACAATAACATAAGAGACAAATTTATGAAAAAAATAGGGTTTTGTTGCATTTTGGGAGCAGTGCGACCCATGGCGCGACCTTTCTGCGTAGTGCGACCCATGGTGTGACCCTTCTGTCAAAATTTTAAATTTTTGAATTTTTTCCCATTTTGGTCAAAATTCGACTTGGTAAGAGGATTTTTGGGTCAAGGTGGCCACATATATTTGAAGATAAGATCATCCCCCATCAAATCATGCAGGTGGCACATCGTTTCCTCAATGGAAACATTCTAGGGATCAAATCCTAGAATGTAGGGATATGACTAGATTTTGGAAATCTGTGTTTTCTTGTTTTAGTCACTTTCTTTGGAGATATATTCTGATGTGATGGAAATGTATTTTTGGAAAGTGAGAGAATTTTTTCACAAGAACTATATCCTCTTCAAAAACCTCTCTCAGTTTTCCAAAATATGTTTTGATTCAGGATATATAGGTCAATATTTGAGCAACATATTTCCAGAAAGTTTATACTCTGTTTTTGCTAGCCACCTCACAAATTCAGATTTGAGTTGGATCTCTTCAACAAACTAAAGATATGTGAAGAGGTTATGAGATCCATATATTTTGGATCTATATGAGCATGTAATCTCTATATAAAGAGGGGGGGAAGAACATTCTCGGGGGGTGGTTCGACTTTGTAAATTTTAAGCAAACTATGTACTGATATTTTTGTTGAGTATATATTTGAATGCATAATTTCCTCTATGAGTTTTTGATCAAAATTCCTTTTCTTTCCATTGCTTTCTGTATATGTGGATGGATGGTAAAGTTCATAGTGTCTATAATTCATTTGATGACTACGAGATGCCATTCTTTCATTGCATTAGTGGATTTAGATCCCACATATAATTTATTGCTGTAATTGACCATTTGTATATGCTTTTAGTGTATTGAATCTATTGATAAAATAATGTTCTCTTTTCCATATCAATTTTACTTCATCTAATCTATTCAGAGATGAATTTGTTTGTCAGAATGTGTTCATCATAGTCTTGTCTAAGTGAGGCTTAATAGTTTATAGATTGATCCACTCTGCAAATTCTTTCATCCAACCAAATAGTTTTTATGTTACCAAGCTCATTCCCTTTACAGTCAGGGAATGACTCTTGGAGTTATAACACAAGTGATCACCATTGTTGTTACACTGCAGACCAAGGTTGTTGTTACACTGCTATTCTTCATTTTTGTTACACTATCGGTCATTGTTTTTTTTACACCATTGGTTCTTCATTACACTGGTATTTCTCAATGCTGCTACACTAGTGTTGATGTTGTTACTTGAATGACATTGTGTCATTAAAGGAAAATGTGCATCTATGGTCCCCCGTATTCTACATAGTCAAAGGAGACAGTCGTATCCTCTATACACAAGTTTATGGTTGTAACAAACAAGATGTCTTGTGTGCGGTATTTTTGTCACTATCGTCGCCAATTGCAATAGATGACATGGATTCCTTGTAATAGATTGTAACCACATCATATTTTAAGTTGACTGTTGGGACTAAACGCCTACTCAAGTTAATAAGTTGGAATATCTTGAGAATCATAGATTCACATGGTTGTCCTTGAAATCTCTTGCTAAGGATAGAAATTTGTAAAATTGTATAAGTAGCCTACTCAACTCGAGGTGTAGGAGGGGGAAAAAGGATAGAAAATAAATCTCCTGATGTGATGTTGATGTTTTGTAAATTGATTACTGTTTATCAAAATGTTCTTTGAAGTTTTACGCATTTGTTTCATGGGGATGAAGATTTAATTAGATAAGCCACTGCATGTTCTTCCCAATACCTTTTCTAAGGAGGTATGGCCCCGTCCTTAGCTAGGTATTGTTGCATCTTAGTAGGATTTAGTTGTTTTATGATTGTCTCTCATACTTTGGTTATATGTGAAAATTAGAAGTGTTCATTTACTGTTGCAATTTCAGGAAAGTGAGAATTCTATTACAACAATATATTCATTTGTTTCTATACATAATCAATCATTTCCTTTCTATGATTCAATTAAGTAGGATTAAGTATAGGTGAATGCTCAGTTATAAGTTGTGTTGATTGCATCAAGATTGCCAATGTTTATGACAAGACTATGTACTAGTTTATTCTATCATGCATTGTCTTGAGTCCAAATCTCATCTAATTACAATTTAAGAGTTTGATAAATACAGATTGGCGAGGTCACCTTATATCTCTTTTCCTTTCCTTGCAAGAGTGATTTATTTCTCTAGTAATTTCATTTTGAACAATAACTAGTTTATTTCATTTCATGCAAATAGATTTAAAGGGTGTGTTCATTTCATTTCATCAGTAGAATAATTATTTCCTTTTTGCAAGCAAGTTAATTTCACAGGATTTCCATTTATTTCCAATTAATTAGAATGCAAGTGATATTGTTTCCTTTCCAGTCAAATTGAGTTATTTCCTTTTGCAATTAGGTTGATTTAATGCGAGTTTATCATTTCAGCATTGATTTATTAGAATTAGTCATGGTGTCCTTGTTAAAAAGTATTCTAAGACTCTTTCTTTATAATCATCATTCTCGTTCCTACAAATACAATGCAAATTCAAACCATCGTTTGAATAATTCTCTTTGGTACATATAGTACATGACAATTTGCATGTATCCTACGAACCTTGGGTTTACAATTAATGCACGGTCTTTCTAACTAGCTTGCTAAGGAATTAGGAAGGTTATTACAAATCACGTAAATTTGGCGTCCTTGTCGAGGAACTATCAAAAGTATAGCATCGTTTCCTATATAT
>SNQJ01S0091381.1:113133-123167 GCA_010110895.2 Picea sitchensis | reverse complement strand
TTTTGTTGTTAATTAAAGCCATTTTTAATGTAATTAACTCTATTTTGGGAGTTATTGGGCTTTTTTAGAGCCTAATTCTTGGGAGGAAGTTGGAGATGGAAACCAACTTTCCCAACTATTTAACCAAGGCCATGTTGAGGCCATTTGGTCATGATTTGAGAGCATTTGGTAGGTTTTTGAAGAGCATTCAGAGCAGAGATGCTGATGCAAGGCCAAGATAAAGCCAGTTTGAGGCAGAGGAGCTGTTGAGGTAGAGATGCTGTCGGACGATTTATGAGAGTTCGGTATATCCGTTTCAGGTGCCGTAAGTTGTGCAAGATTCTAGAGATCATGGAGAACAAGACCAGATCAGTCTAGGAGCCAATCGGCAATTGTAAAGATGTACTAATAAGCTTTTGAAAATAAATCAAGCAACCTCCCTCACAGAGAAAAGGCCTGGAGACGTAGGCAAAGTTGCCGAACTCTGTTACCAAACTTGTGCATTATGGTTTGTTGTTCTTTATTGCATTTCAGATTTGCATATATGTCTATGGCTGTATAATGCATTTTATTTTCTCGCTCTTTCATTAAAGTTTCCCAATGGTTAATTAATGTATGCGAATAAAACTCAACCATAGTCATTTCGAAAAATCCTGACGGATCAACCATTTTGTTTTTTACCCAAATAGTGCAATTTGGACCAAAATACCTTCAATATTTAAACGACGATTGTAGGAGCGTCAAGCAACGAAATCACGAACCGTCTGGATCAGGTAACTCTACTTCTCCTCTTCAAATTCAGTGGATTACATTTTTGAATTAGGTTCTAGTTTTTTAGTTATTGAGGGTGTAAAAAATGGATTTCGGTGTATGTGGGCTATCTTTGTTTAGGTCACATATACAAAGAGGTATATGCTACTGTGTGAACCACAGGGGGTGTATATTAATCCCTACACACGACTTTATGCAAAGGAAGCTGCGTACAGACACACAAATGACCAAAAAGGAGGGCTCTAACTCAAAATTTGGTTTGTCCTTTGCAGGATGGTTCTTAAATGGAGAGAGAGAGAACATGAGGAGGTTRATGCAGTTGTGGATCGAGATMTGGTGGCTCAGGCGGCTCTAAAAATATGTGTCTTGTATAATTTTTGGGCTCTCAAATGAATGAGGACCCAAGTGAGGTTGTTGGAGATGTTAGTGGGTTATTGGGGCCCTGATAGCAAAATATTTATCCTCGATGGACAACCTTTAAGGATCGAAGTAGAGGACGTATGCTTCTTGACTGGTCTATCATGTCGAGGAGAGGTTGTAAACCTCAAGTCACGAGGAGCATGGAGTGGAATGAAGATCGAGGAGTATATCGATGCCCACTGTGTAGCGGGGACTCCCAAGGTGGGAAGTCAAGTCCCTATTCGGGAAATAAATAACCTCATCTTGAATATCATCGTGCTTGTATTGACCAGGATCACAGGTTTGTCTTCATTGCAATAGGAATCGAGGTCGCTCAGTTTTTACACAGTGCAGTGTGTGAGACCCACTGTCTATGACTGGTGTACCTCACTACTGACCAATATGAAAGGTCAGTTGACAGAGTGCAAACAAGGGGGTAAGTGAAACTTCGGGTTTGCCTCCATTCATTGTAGTTTATTTTTTGAGTGGGTTTCAGGTCTGGGACCTAGAGTGGAGATCCTTCCTAGAGGACCACGTGATCCAGCCATGGTGCAGTGGACCGAGGTCATGAGACAACAGGGGGGAGGTAAGGTGCCAACACCCTATAACGAGGATTTTTTCTTATGGTGGTGGAGACAAGTCATCGCTCTAGATGACTATCCCTATGTAGGGATCGACTTAAGAGGATATCCAGATATGCCACTTCCACCAGAGGCCACCTACAGTGACATAGGTAAAATGTTTTTTCAATATTTCATTTTTTTGTATTTTTGTATTATGAGACAAAAATATTTTTGGGTGGTGTTTAAGTATTAACTAGACACTTTTGTGACGCAGATGTGGGTCCACGATGGTTGGATGGTTTACCTCAACATCGACGGAGGCATGAGGGTGATGATGGGGGAGGGAGGAGAAGTCAATAGAGTCCTACAAAATGTGCAGGGAAACCTATCTCATTTGACATAGAGGATTCCAATGGTTCAAGTAGAGGATCTACCTGAAGCCATGCAGCGACAGATGGTGGGTGTACCTAGAGCATGGGTACGACTTTTTCGGTGTCTCGTAAATGTTGTGGTTTTCTATCATAACACACATCCGACGCCATAGGCATAGATGTCATGGGATATATATGTGTATTGTGGGTTTTAGCCCCAATTTTGTAATATAAACACCATATTTTTTGAAATATATAAAAAGGGATCTTCGACTTTACTTATATTTTACAATGTGTACATTGATTTGGTGGTTTTCTTTGGTTTATTAATGTGATAAATGCCAATCTAAAACGTAATTAGCATAGGTACCGGATACATGATTAACACTCCTAGGAATGTGATAATATGTAATAAAATCAAGTTGTCGTTCTAAAAGACGTACTCGTAGGAATCTTCAGAGTAAAGTAGGATCATGCACATGGTAACTGGCGTTCAACTGACATACTACTAACTGAGAATCTAGGTGAACTTCTAAAGAGAGAATATCGTGTGAGATAGCATCACTCAAAATTTCTATGAGGGCGCTATATTCAGCCACATTATTCATGGATGGCCCTAGGCATACGCCACCTGAAGACACCAATAGACCCTCGGGTGAATAAACCACCCAAGCAGCGGAACCCATGTTCCGTGTATGACGACTGGCTCCATCTGCGAATCCTAGGTAGACCGAAGACTCCGTTGACATATGTCAATAAAGGGAAAACTTGATAAGAAAGACAAAGACAAAAATAAGGGGAAAAGATATGTACATATACTAAATTACATCAGTATACAAAGAGTTCCACCCAAGCCTAGGCTCAAGTGTAATATCTTTTCAAGTAGATCCCATTTCTGGGCTCGTCCAACACATTCCCTTCATAATCTTCTAACTCATAGGCTCCTTTTTCCAGAACACGTCGCACGATATAAGGACCGTGCCACATGGGTTTAAACTTTCCTGGCCCCGTCGGTTCTTTGTCTTGGTCATATAAAAGGACCAAGTCACCCTCAGCGTACAACTGAGTATAGACAGACTTGTCATACTGGACCTTCACACATTTTTTGTTTTCCTCGATGGCCATAAAGGCATCCCGATGTTGCTCATCAAGACTCTCTAGGTGCACAAGGCGTCGCTCTAGATATGAAGTGTCAGGTAGGAGCGTGACTGCAAACTTAAGAGAAGGGATTTCACATTCAATAGGAAGAATTGACTCCAGACTATGCACTAACTGGAAAGGGGAAAAACCGATGGCAGTCTTAACCGTGGTTTGGTATGCCCAAAGCGCAGAATATAACATGATGTGCTAATCAGACTTACTCTGATTGACATTTTTTTGCAAGATGGTCTTGAGAGACTTGTTGACGGCCTCTACTTGCCCATTTTTCTGGGGGTAATAAGGGGACGAATGAGCATGTCTAAACCTCGGCTTAGATGCTAGTTCTACCATCATTTAGTTCTGAAAGTGACTGCCATGATCAGTGACAATTTCACTCGGGATACCGAACCGGGCGATAATTCGATTGAATATGAAGAAGGAAACAGTATTCCCATCGGATTTCATGGTAGGCATGGCTTAGACCCACTTAGTAAAGTAGTCTATGACCACGATAATATGTTGATGCCCCCCAGCCGAAGTTGGGTTGCAATCTACGAAGTCTACCCCCCACTTGGTGAAGGGACCGATGGTAATGACTGGGTGAACAGGGGCTGGGTGTGAGTGCATTTTCTAAGTGAACATCTGGCAAGGGTGACACTTCTTAACTGATTCAATACAATCTTTAAATATAGTAGGCCAGAAATAACCATCTTGCAAGATTTTTTGGGCTGTCGCAAGCCCGGATAAGTGACCACCACAAGCCCCTTTGTGGCAATCGTTTAGGACTGAATCAGACTCTTCATGAGTTAAATAATGACATAAGATATCATCTATTCCTCGGTGATATAAAGTGTCACCGATGATAGTATACTTCTTGGCTTGGTATCTAATACGTCGTCAGTAATCTCACAAGAGATTCTAAGTGAACTTCAAGGTTTGAAGATATAAGACAATATCTCCATACGAGGGGTCAGACGACGAGACAAGGAAAATCTGTTCATCCACAAATGAATCAACATGGATAACATCCTCATATAATCGTGGAAAATTGGATATTAACTTTGCGAAGACTAGTGATTTCTTGGACTTTGCCGAAGTGAAGTCGAGATCAAACTCTTGTAAAATGAAAATCCATTTATTATATTTGCCCCCTATGATATGCCTGGTAAGGATGTATTGAAATGGATTGACATCAGCAACCACAGTAGTTTTTCAAAGCAATATATAGTGACGTAAACGTTGGACTACGTGAACGACAACCAAAGCTAGTTTTTCAACGTGAGAGTAATTAAGCTCAGGATTGACTAAATTTTGACTAAGATAGTAGATGACGTGATCATGGAGCTCATCATCCTCTTGAACTAGAACCATACCAATCGTCTCTTTAGACGCAGCAATATAAAGCAAGTAATCTCTACTATAATAAGGATATTTCAATAGAGGGGTTGATACTAAGGCTTTCTTCAAAGCATCGAAAGACTCCTGGGCTCACTCATCCCAGATAAAAGGGGTGTCTTTCTTCAAGAGGTGCATGAAACCCTTAGTGATATTGGCATAATTCACTATAAATCGACGTATAAAGTTAGTTTTCCCTTGTAAACCATGAAGTTGTCTAATTGTGCACGAGGGAGGAAATTGAAGTATTGCCTCAACCTTAAGAGGATCTACCATGATCCCTATCTCAGAGACTAAAAATCCTAAAAGACGACTAGACTTAACACAAAAGATGCATTTATGAGGAGTCAATCAGATTCTATAATAATGACATCTTTCAAAAACAAGCCGAAGGTGCATAATATGATCCACTCTCTTGAGGGAGTGAGCAATGAGATCATCAAGGTAAGCTTCTACTTTGTGCTTAAGATCGTGAAAAGAGAAATTCATGGCATGTTGGAAGGTTTCTCTGACATTTTTAACGCCAAAAGGAATTTTCCGGTATGAAAAAGTACCCCAAGGACATATAAATGTCGTCTTGTGTTGGTCCTCAAATTTGATTTGGATTTGGTTATACTCTGAAAATCCATCCATAAAATAAAATATCTCGCTTCTCGCATACTCATCGAGAATATGATCAATGAAAGGTGTGGGGAAGTTATCTTTAGGACAAGCCTTGTTCAGGTCGCGAAATTCCATACATACAGGAATGGTTCCTTTCTTTTTATTCACAAAAATGGGGTTGGATACCCATTCGGTCAAAGGAACGGGGTAGATGAAGCCAACATTAAGTAGCTTCTCCACCTCTACCTTAATAGCAGGGGCCTTCATAGGATTCATAGCTCTAAGATGTTGTCGAATAGGTTTATCATCCAGGTACGTTCTAATATCATGTTCGATAATACGAGGGTCGATCCCTGGTATCTCTTCATATGACCAGCAAATACATCTCGAAATTCTTTGAAGAGATTGGTGTAGATCAGGATTTCTTATGGCGAAGAATGTGCACCTATATTTACGTTTTCAATCTTGTCAGGGGTATGAGAGATATCGATCGAGACGGTAGGAGAAACACTTGCCATATTTCCTTCGGCATAAATGACGTGCATATCAAGTGGAACTATGGCGTGACCGACTATCTCACTCAAAGTAGACCGAAAGTCATCTTGCTTGATTCTTTCAAGACTTGTAAGAAAATAAGATCGACGATGCATATCATCCCAAGGTCTATCGGAACCATTCATGGCTCCAAGAATGGCTTCGTCCGAAGGAAAATTCTCATCTACGAAATCATGAGAACAAGACAACGAGGTGGCCCATATAGGCCTAAGAATAGGATCCTCCTCATCCATCGGTGAGGTAATAGGATCGGGATCGGTGGAAGAGTCAAAAACAGCTTGATACACAATATCTATTGTCGATAGTGGCATGGGCATGCCAGGATGCGACTAACCTTTCACATGATGAAGTCAGGGAAGGTAGGGTCCATAGATCACTAAAACATGAAGTGTGGAAAGAAATGGACCTCTCTATCAAAGCAGGCCTGCTAGACATGGCATAAACGTGGTGATTCAGTGTCGAGAAGTCGAAAGTACCCATAAGGGAAGAATACATTCTGACATCGATATTCTCAGTTTTCGACTGATAATTGTCAATCACAGGGATCAACAATCTGACTGATGCATTAGGACTAGAGTACGCAAAGGACAACTGGTCAATCGCCACTATCTTCCCTTGAGGAGGAAAGCAAAGCATACAAAACATGAACGATACGACAATGACCATAGCATAGGTCCAATTGCGACCTAGTAACAAATTATAATCAAGAGGCACATCAACTACCTCTACCTCCACCTCTACCATCTTCCCACCTAACTAGTCTGAAAAGGAAGGGAGAATACCGTGAGGGTGGAATAAATGACCGTCAAATTCAGTCAACATGTTCAACGACTTGGAAAGGTTTGGAGAACCAAGAGATTTCCAACAGACCAGGGACATCACGCAGGTGGCAATGCCTTCATCAACAACCGCACGTTTGATGGTATACTTGGAATACTCCACATGGATTTGGAAAGCCAAATGGTAAGGTAAGCGAGGCTTCACATCCGTGACATCAAACTTGATAAATTTTGAGCCACTAGGTTCTAGAGATCCTAAAGTAGAGAGTAAGTCATTCCTCTATGAAGGACATGTCTGGAGTACCTCCAAAGACAACATCACACAAGGGGTTTGGCCCAGATCCTCAACAATAGAGTAGTTATGGGTGGATCTAGCATTAGGATTGTGGGTAGAGCGCTTAAGTACTCCTTTCGGAATATGAGGCGGTGGCTTTGGTTTCTCAATCTGTAAGTTTGTCTCCAGAGGAGGAGGGGGAGATTCTAGATCAGAGTTAGCTTGTGAAGAGCTATAATCTTTAGATTGAGTGGCTATATCGACTTTCGCAATGACCATGTTGATACATACGCGGTCACCATCTTGCGGCGGTGGGTTTTGACTCTCACCTGTCGAATTTTCGGTGTTTGAAGAGATAGAAGCTAAGTGTTGGTTATGTGCAAATGGATTCATCAGCACAGCGGGTGGTAGATTCAAAAGCTTCGCAACCTCTATGAGTTTGAGGTATAAATGCATAAGGTGGTCATCGATACAAATTTTACAAGGAAACTTCACCTTACGTTTCTCTTTCTTTCCCTCTCTAGCGTTATCATTCAGTTTCCCATTATTATATTTGTCCTTGGGTTTATTACCATTTTCCCCACCCTTACGATTATTTCGACCTTTCCTTTTATTACCACCTGGTTGTTGGTCAGCATTTGGGCTTTTCGACGATTGCACGGAATGTACATCTGCCGACTGAGTGGGGTTGGAAGACACAGACGAAGTTGGTCCTCCAAAAGACTAGTTTAGAGACAAAGTCTTCAAGTGGCTTGTCACTGAGTCTGTAGACTTTACATTGGTATATCCTATAATGTCATTGGCATGAAGTCCGGGTTTTTTCCTAGGGTTGTAACTTGACCATGGTGCTTCTGGAAGAAGGTGATATAACATCCCAGATTGAGCATATATCAAATCTAGTTGTTGGGATCTAAAGATAGCCTCTTCCTCAGTGGAGACCCTGGAAGTAGAAACGTCCTTCGAGATAGGAGGGTTCAAATAATTTAGGAACCATTCTAGGAGAAAGGTCGGGGGTACAGGATCTTAATCAATAGCCTCCATCTACGACACTCTTGGATATGATCCGAGATATGAATGGCAGTGTCCTGGCATAAAGTTGACAAAAGTTCGAGGCCAACATCATAATGAATGGGAAATTGAAAGTGGTTGAGAAAGACCATCACCAACTGATTAAATGACCCATATGTCCCCCTAGGTAGCTCAATATACCATTGCGCAACAACTCCAATGAGAGTGCATTGAAACAATCATAATCTAATAGAATCATGGTTAAGGGAATTCGATGAGCATCAAAGGTGAAAGGTAGTGACGTGATCACTAGGGTCCTCTCCATTCTTACCTTCAAACTTTGGGATGTCCGAAGGTATCTTGGTGGGGATGGGGGGCCATGTGGGATCATGACTCACCGGTTTGTTCATTAACTTAGCCAAACCTGGCAGATTAAGCATGGCCAAAAAAGGGAGACGAGGTTGCGACATCTGGCCCCATCCTCCCGCGAAAGATTGTGCATTGGGAACTGCATTCCACCTAGGATTCTGGTAAGAACCAAAGCCCTATCCGTAATTATAAGTCCCTCCTTTGGGCCAATTCATATAAGGTGGGTTGGGCATCATTCCAGCAGGAATGTTCTGATGAGGGTTATGAAAATTCCCCCCAGTCAGATTAGATCCAGGCTGAGGGTTATAAAAAGTGCCCCCAACCAGATTGGATCTAGGTTGGGGGTTTCCCAAAGTGTAAGACTGACCTCCTCCAGGTGGGAACCCCAATGATTGAAGTGGATTTTTCATGCCAAAAGTATTGGTCGGTATTGACACCCAGGAGGTAGGGATATAGGATGGAACTTGTCCTCTAGGTTGGTTGTTCCATCCAGCTGTAAAAGGATTAGAACTGGGGTTAAGAGCAGGGAAACTTCCTATATTAGGATTCATTTTAGGGATATGAGAATCGCCAAACGGAAATGGAGTGTAAGGAGTTGTAGTGCTCCCAAGTGCAATGCTAACGTTATGGACAACAGCTGGGATGGCAGTCGAAAACTATGAAGTGAAGTTAGGCATACCATAGGAAAATGGACTAGAATCCATAGGGATGGATTGAACAGTGTAACCTAAAAAATGACCAAGACCCCTGTTGGTCACTATAATTGCTTATTTAATTTAAACAATCAAGTGCTACATAAATTGTCAACCCAGGGAAGTTTGTTTATTTCAAAGGTAACCACGCACTATATATGCTCAATTTCAAAAGCAACCTAGATTCGTAGTAAAAGAAACTATATTAATCACACTTGCCTTGAATGAACTGAAGTTCTAACATGAATTACAGAAAAGCAGTCTACCTATTGCAGAGCTCAAAGTTTAAATAAATGATTAATTGAAGAATCCTCAATTACATTAAAATAACACAAGATACTGCAACAGAAAAGACCAACTATTCTGTAACCAGAGAACATGACCCTATTCCCAAAGCAGGAATCTTCAGCACCTGTTTCCAATCATCACACTTCATGAACTTATTGATTAATTGAAATAATGCACACTGGAGGCTATCTATCTCCTAACAGAGAACAGGACCCTATTTCCTTCCCAAAGCAGGAACCTTCAGCACCAGTCTCTGATTAGCACACTTATGGAAATAATTGAAGGCTAACTAATTCTAACAGAGAACAGGACCCTATTTCCTTCCCAAAGTAGGAACCTTCAGCACCAGTCTTTGATTAGAAAACTTATGGAAATAATTGAAGGCTAACTAATTCTAACAGAGAACAGGACCCTATTTCCTTCCCAAAGCAGGAACCTTCAGCACCAGTCTCTGATTAGCACACTTACGAAAATTGAAGGCTAACTAATTCTAAAAGAGAACAGGAACCTATTTCCTTCCCAAAGCAGGAACCTTTAGCACCAGTCTCTGATTAGAAAGCTTTCATAAATTCATCACACAAGATTGCTAACTAAAAATGATTAATAGTTACCCAAGCATGAACTACATGAAAACAATGTAACGTTCAGTAAAACAAAGTTCTTAACAAGACAGAGTCCAGTAGTGTTTCAGCAAAGCAGAATTCATTAAAGTAGTGTTTCAGCAAGACAGAAATTAATCAAGGCATAAACAGAGATCACACTAACACACTATAAAACTAACGGGTGAATCTTGTGAAGAAGGTGGGCCCTCCCTTCTCACAAGATTCCCCTGGAACGAAGAGGCTAGA
>SNQJ01S0091381.1:85889-110542 GCA_010110895.2 Picea sitchensis | reverse complement strand
CTCTGTTGAACAACTCTTTGAAAATCCTCTTGTGTAAAGGCCCACGCGCCCTATCCCATTATTGCATGCGTGTACATGCTGGATGACTCACATCAAACCGCGTGTACCTACAAAAGCATGAAAAAAGGAAAGTTGTCGATGGAACAAAAAGCTATGGGTGAGTTTACTGAAACTCCCAGCCATGCATGGTTGAGGGTTCGTCCAAAAACTTATCTCCTTCTAGCCTATAAAAGAAGGGGTAGGGGCACCATTTGGAGGAGGAAAAAATATAGCAAAGAAACTCTGCCCATTTATGTATTCCATTGTCCCAACCCTTTAGCCTTTAAGGATATTTAAAGCAAAGCAGTTGAAGGACAGAAGAAGAGGAGCCCAGGATCAGGTTCAAGGAGCGGTGACCGGTCTCAACTTTTGTAAGTTGACTCACTTTAAGTAATAAAGAGAATGCTTTTCCCGTCCCAATTCATGAACTTTCTATGGTTTGATTAGTTTATGTTTGATTTCTAACCCGTGAGTATAGAAGTAGCATGCATGCATAGTTGTTGTTTGTCTTGAGAGCAGGTCATCTTTGGAAGGAGCATTGTGAAAAAGTAATCAAGAACAACGGAGGATTGACATCGGATGTTGGTAATAAGGTAGGTGGATCTTTCCATGCATTTACTGAGAAAAGAGGATTTAAATATAGGGATGTAGGTAGAAAGTAATTTCTATTCAGTCAAATCTGCATGCAAAGTCTGAACTCTATTTGCTAGTCCGTAGGGTGTTTTTCCCAACAACAATCATAGGGAATCAAGAGGGAGTAAGAAAGATGAATGTCATTAAACAATATGTCTCGAAAGCATATACATAACCAAAGAAATATAATGTTCATTAATAAGACTTTAAAATATGGGAGCTTTGATCTACCATCAACCTTTTTCAAAATGACAAAAATCCATACTTATACTTCAAAAAGTCATTCATGCAGCAGAAGCATGCTCGGGTATTCACATTAAAGTATTTGTGTCTACATGCTTCCTGGAAGACTGTGCATGCAGTCCCCTGTCAGAAGCGAGCTCTGTCAGATGCAATCATGTTCCATATGAGCTGACTGTAGCTGAGCCGACTTGTTGACAGTCCTTTCTCAGGCTTTCCATTTATGGTGGAAAAGATGTTCAACTACCACCAACCAACCCTAATAACTATTTCATCGTGATAAAAAAGGCTTGAGTCAACACCGCACCTGTGAGACGTGGCAACCTCTACATTCTATCACTGTTACACCTCAAAATTACTCACTTCGATAGTGTCGCAAGTGTCGTCATTACAAGTGTTGTAAGTGTTGCATATTGTTCGCAAGTGTCACATCTTGACTATAAGTGTTGCAAGTGTAAAAAATAGTATGCTCCCATCTTTCCTATTTCATTCCCCTAATGACATCATGAAGACACTTAAGACACCTCATAGGTGGTTTGGAAGAAGAAAAATCACTTGGCAGGAAGTACAAGTCCTTTTTTATTGAGAAAATCACTAAAAAATTGATTTTTGGAGAGGAGCGCTCCCCTACCCATTGTTAGGGAGCACTGGCACACCTTGAGCCTCTTTGGGGAGTGTTTGAGTGCTCTGTGCACCCCTTTAGGGGAGCGCTACCCTCTTTTGAGAAAATTCTGGGTTTGCTGAGGCAAATTAGGGAAGAATCCCTCAAATCCTAAAGGTAGTTGGATTTGAATAGATGGTCAAGGCATGATCTTAGGGGAGATCCTCAACTGAAGGAGAGGAATCCTCAACTCATCCCAAAGATCTCTCAAGTGGTTGCCTCCAAGGTTATATAAGGAGGCCTTCTCATGGTGAAAGGAAGAATGGAGATTGAGAATTACGTCAAACTTATGATCTCATGAGTGAGATGCCATCAAAGCATTCAGTGTAGATTGATTGAGAAAAGGGGTTGGACAAGGAGAACTGGAAGAGGTTGCTGCATCTTCATTCAAAGGATTGTAAGTACCTTTAATTGTTCTCATTAATATAATCAATGCTTGGCTTGTTTCTTTCAAACTTGTACTTGTTCCATATAAGTTTGTCTATAGTAGATGGATCTACAATTGAGCTAATCTCAGTAGAGTAGGAAGTCCATTGTATCTTTGTTTGTTTTGCAGGACCTATCAAGGCGCTCAAGATCGAAGCTCAGCCTGGACTTTGTAGGGACAAACGTCGTTCATAAGGTACATATATTTCTACTTCTCTTTCATTCATTAGCTTTATTATATCTAAAAGGAATTCGGTGTCCATGTTAATCACTTTTTGTCTTGGCCTTAGGAGTCTAGAGACCAAGAGGGAATCCACTTGTCCACAGGGGGATTCACCTACAACAGAAATTGGCAACTCCACTGGGGAGGAACTTTGATTTTTGTTTCCATTCCCATATCTTGTTTTGACCCTTTTCCCATCGATTTTATCTTCTCCATATTGTCATGTTGATTTTTAGATTGGTTTGATTGCCTCATTATGTCATCAGGATCACCCTGATTGACTGAATTTCCTTCATTTTTTGAGTTTTTGGACATTTTTTCTGAGTTTTTGGAGCAGAGCGCTCCCTCCTTGTTGTTGTCAGAGCACTAGAACTCCCCTGTAGCCTTACACAGAGCACTGAAATGCTCTGGTGCCCCTTACACTAGGGCGCTACTCCATTTTTGTGAGAAATTCTCCAAAATTTGCATTTTTCTGAAGCTATTTTTGGGTTTTTGGCATTTGCTCAGGGTCCCATACTCTCAATCCATTTTTATATTGGATTTCAAGCACAATTATTTCTAAGAATTCATCATCTCTTTTTGTATTTTTGACATTTTTCCTTGCTTTGCAATAACTCGTTGTCTTTTCTGACCTAGAGTTAACTTGTTGTTTTCTTCTCCTTTATCTGATTGAGTGAAAACTTTTGTGAGGAAATCCAAAGGTCTCTGAACCTTTTCATTTGATATTTGAAGTCAAATTTCCATCATTTCTCTCTTTGTTTGAGGTTTTTTGGTTCTTGTTTGCAATTTGGTTATCTTTGTCCTTCTTGTCTTTTTCACGATGAGAGTGTGTTTTTTGTTTTGTGTGAGGTTTGCTTCTGACTGTTTAATCCTGAAGTCTGATTGGTATTTATAAGTTTTACATCTGATTATCATTCACATATAAAAAAAAGGACATATTTCAGTGATTGGTTTGGATGTTAGAAGGCATTTATGAAATTTTTAGCATTGCATTGGATTTCATTGAGAAACACTTGTATAAGGACATTGTATCTTAGTGTTTGATAGTGAAAACAACTTTCTCTCTTTCCGTTAAATAGCCATTCATCGAAAGACAAGATTTATTATCATCTTCTTGTGCACTTTTTGGGATTTGAGTCATCATACCATTAGTTTCATTGTCATGCACCCTTTGAGTAAAGAACAACCATAAAATCAACGCTAATTAAAAATTATCTAGAACTTTTTTGTTTTTAGGATCTTCCACCAACATTAGACTAGGATTAGCACTTTGGATTAGGCTATGAGTACAACTCTCCTAAGTTTTCAAAATGAAAATTAACATCTTGAGATAGGGAGACTCAAATCCAATTGTCATATAGGCTTTCTAGGATCCCCCTCTCACACAGGGGTTACACACAAGGTCTCATTCGTGTGAGTTACGAAGATTATCCCTTCGTGGTTCAACTGTTTGTAGTGGTCAGATCATATATTGGGGGTGACTTGAAGGTATACCCACGATTATGTGTGGCAGCGTCTCGAGTTGATTTCAGACTTGTTATCTTGCCCATATGTTCAGATCGGACTGTCGACTATACGCACCCAGGGGATGACTACGAGTTGGTGTTCGTAGTTGCCATAATCCTTAGGTACTTACATGAGGTGATAGTGAAGGGAAGTCTCACTGTACCTGTGATAGACATTGGTCAAACTCACTCGGGCTCCTTGGAGGGTAAATCCACAATTACTGCATGGAAGCTTGCACCAAGGTGAAAGTCCGTTAAGAATATCACCACTGTAACTGTTCCACCATATCCTATCCCCTTCTTGACTTGATCATGTGATGTTGGATTCCATCACCAACTAGTACGATCATTGAAATAAGTTTTATTTGCTTGGTTTTGATCCCTAGATTTTATTAGCGTATGCTGTTTCTTTTTGTTAGATGGCCCTAGATTTGCAGGGTGTACTTTTATTCTCCAAAATTGAGTCTGTAGATGTTAAAGGTCTTTGTCAATCACGTAGGATGCAAGGGTTGCCTCTAGAAGGCTATGAACCCTTACCTCCCAACCCTCCACAAGACAACTACCGTGGAGAGGTAGAAAATCAATCTAACGCTGGAAGTGTTGTTGCTCCTCCGTTAGATAACTTAGAGGTGCTTTGGTTATGGTTGAGAATCCCACTCCTCACACTACATATGTGTCGGTAACCCCTCTTGAACCACGTTTTCTTCGTTTAGACTCCCTTGGGAACGTCATAGACAAAGAGGTCCCCGGAGAGAGCTTTTACTGAAACATATATGGGATCCACAGAACCAACCTTTGGTGATGAGTATAGGACTCCTATTCATCCTAGCACTATAGTAGATACAAATCCCACACCTTCTCATTCTGTATGGAGGAATTCATTGGGACACGATCTCTATGAGCATTTTGAATCCTTTCGACAACCTTTTCATCCTCATGACCCTCCCAGTGAAACAAGACCATAAGGTCAAACTATGAATCACCCCATCGATCAGGTCATTAACCCTATTGTTACATCATCACAAGTCCATCCTAATGCTAGACTCATCACCTCTACTCATTCCCAAGGCACTTCAATCCCTACCCCCTCTTTTATAAACTTTCACTCTACAACTCCACATGTTCCGCACGATCCTGCTGGGACATCGTTTCACCCGAGAATGCAGACCCTTGCCAACCAAATACAATTGACTGGAGGGAAACCACCATCTAGTAGACCTATCCCTCCTGGAGGACCACCATTCTATGGTAGGCCTACCCCTCCCGGGGGACAACCCCCTTTTCATGCTCCTCCTAGAGAGAAACCTCCCTTTGCTAGTCATACCCCGGTCGTTAATCCACCGTTGGTAGGGGGGAATACTTCGTTGGCTGGAAACTCTTCACAACCCTGGGGAGTATCTTTAGGAGACACTTTTACCCAACCCCACATTGGGGGGAATTCATATCATAACCCACAAGGAGGAGTATCGAATCTTGTTCCTTCTAGAACATATTATGGACAACCTTATCTAGGCAACATCCCAAACACCACCTAGAGTCCTCAAGGATGAAAACCTTATCCTCCTCATGGGTCTAATGTGTACCCTCCATCGAGATATACTCCTTACCATATTCAAGGTAAAATTGTTTATCCTCCTTATGGGCAAGAAAATCACCCAGCTTATAATGCTCAGAACCCACCAAGTTATACAAATGTTTCTCATCCATCATCAAATCCTTCTTATCTTGGCCAACAACAACCATATGTAGGAGGACCTACTAGTTACAACTATCCACCTAACCCAATTTATGGTCCTACTAGTGTTCCTATGCCACACTAGTATCATCCAAAAATTAACTGACAACTACCTTTCCTTGCAACACTGGATCTCCCAGACTTGTCTCAATTGACTAATGATCCTATTTTTCATTCACCGGTTTGGCCAGTCATTCCAGGTAAACTTCCTTCTATATTCTGAAATTTGATGGAAAATATGGAGAAGACACAAATAACCATGTGATGACTTTCCATTTGTGGTGTTCATCAAACTCCCTCATGGATGATTCTGTATGTTTGCGTATTTTCCAGCGAACACTTACAGGCTCAACAACAAAGTGGTATATTGAACTACCGCATGCTTCTTTTCATGATTTCAATTCCCTTGCTATGTATTTCCTCATGCACTTTCAACTACCTATTCACTACGAGACGGGTATTGAACTCTTGAACTCCCTTCGTCAAACTGACTTTGTGCATATCTCTGACCATATTCATGACCGTGCATGTTGAGTCCCCAATATGGACCTCGACCGTTGATTTGGGGCGAGCAAATCTTAGTCGCCTAGATCTATGCGTGTCTTGGAAAAATGCATCAAATGGTCGCATTGACACAGATGGACTTAGGATAAGCACCACTTAGTGGGTTTTTAACCTCATTCTTCACATTTTTCCACCCAAGGGCCAAACCTAGTGGATAAAACACCCCATACCATAATATGTGATAACATTAGGCTCCATGGGGGATAGAGTCCTCCCTACGAGGCTCTAAGATCTCTTTTGCAGTTCCAGTTGCCTTTCTATTGGGATATGGAGTCAAGATTAAAAACACGTTGCTAAGGATTATATGCCGAAAAATAAGGTGAAAACAACATACAAGGGCTCCAAGGAGCTTATTTATGTACAATACTAAACTAATTGATTTTTCAAAATACCTGTTGATGGGGCTTAAATCCCCTGATTCAACAGTAGGAACCAAACCTGCCACCAAGGCCCAATTAGACTCTATAGCGTTTGGAGTGGAATGGTTCTCCAAATCTTACAATATGGCCAAATTATCGATGAGCTTTTGTGTTTTCTGGTGAATGTTCTTCCTTCGGTTAAGACAGTTTTTTCAATAATTTCTCTTAGGTGGGGCAGGTACAAGAGATGCAAGCCAGTATAAACCAACTTGACTAATATAGGACAAGAGTTTTAACTATTGGGAAGGGGTCGAGCTTGGGATAACCCGCTACTCGAACATGTAGACAATGATCCTATGCCAAAGGGGCTTAGTAATAATACTTTAACCAAAAGAGCATCCAACTATTGTCTGAGAAGGCTACTTAAAAGAGAGAAAACACATATATGATCAAGATCAAGGTAAGAAAAATAATTCATCTACCGATACATTCATCACATAGTTAAGGTAAACTACTTAGCATATCGAAAGAAATACAACTGTAATCAATGTCACGGTAAGAAAAATAATTCATCTACCAAGACATTCATCACATAGCTAAGGTAAACTACTTAGCACAGAGAAAGAAATACAACTGTAATCAATGTCACAGTAAGAAAAATAATTCATCTACCAGGACATTCATCACATAGAATCAAAATGAGTTACTTTCATCATTTAAAACAAGGAACATTAAAACATTGCACCGGATAACTTGACAACATAATTAATTGCTCTTACTCATTTACTGCAACATTCATGGAATGGGAAAGGAATTAATTCTTCTCCAACTCCAATCACATACATCTGATAAAAATAGTTATTCTTTGGTCCAGAAGGACTTCTAAATTCATAGAAGCTTCAAAATAATTCTTAACAGCCAGAAAGAAAATAGTTCTTACAAAAAACCATCGACCCTTATTAATTGGTCGAGGCATTTATTTATAATCTCAAGCTTAACCAAAGTTTAATGGCTAAGTACAGTTTGAACCAAACAAAAGTTTCCACGTGGCATTATCTCATAACAGTTTCTTGATTAGTCTACTCGGGATATTTCTTTGAAAGGATGACTCCTATCGTATTCATAATAATTGATGAACAATTCTTCACAAGTCTGGGCCCACAGGAATCTGTGTTGTTCCATTGGGGCCGCATATATCCCTTTGATGTCTGTTTCATGCGCTTGGTACTTTACCAAGGTGGAATTTAGCTATTGCAACATGGTTTTAGCTTCGATCGAGTGTTTTGTGAATTGTTGCACCTGTCCTGACCTCGCATCAACTACCTTTGTGCACTCTTTGGCCCATAGGGAGTCTTGTTTGGCATACACCTTGAGCACGTCTCTTATGTTGATAAACTTACTGGGGGTGCCGAAATCAGGGAGCTTGATATCTTTCATTAATTTATTAATTTTATCGCAGTGCTTCAAAACCATGAAAACCTCATATGGTGGGATGGGAAAAGTACTTCTTTATTATTAACTTCACTAAATCAACTTACAATGATGAAACTGACCACTACTCCATGAACCTGGTCCTGGGCTCCTCTTCAATTGTCCTCCAAATTCTTTTCTCTAGACTTCTCTTTGCACAAGGATGGATAAAGGTTGGGACAAAGGGAATGCACAATTGGGTATAGTTTATTTACTATGATTCTCGTCTTCCAAATGGGACCCCTAACCCTTCTTTTATAGGCTAGAAGAATCTAGGTATTTGGTCGAATTTCTGGCCATGGATGGCCGAAAGGTTTAGTTAACTTACCCAAAGTTGTGTGTTTTGTTAGCAACTTTCCTTTTTTTGTGATTTTGTAGGTACGCACGGGCTGTCTTGGGTCATCTAGCATGTACACACGTGCAATAATGTAGCAGGGCATGTGGGCATTTATAAAAGGGGTTTTTAAGAAGAGTTGCTCAACAGTGTTTTGGCAAAGAAGGAATCTGAGATGGCCTGATGCGAGGTGAGTATGTTTGGTGAAAATTAGGGTTATAACAAATTCCCCCTAATGTGTGAGGTCAGAAGAGCATCTGATGGCCAAAATACATTAACATTCTTCATCGATGTGCTGAACAAGTGAGCCCAGGGACCAGAAATCGGTAGGTGACATCTGCAAAATAATAATTGTCTCACCGAGGTAGGCATACCCATGATCGGGATAAAATAAAATCATGGCTACCAATCAAATACATTGTAGATTCATGTCATATAACTATATAAAGTGTAGAAGTGAGCAATACAGAGCGGAGCTACATCTTGAAATAAAAAAGATATACATGTAGAGTATCCATCTTCTAGAATTTTTTGAGGCTTGATGGCTAGAGATGAGGTCTTCAGAGCTCGAGAAACAAATTCAAAATCTTCAAAACTTAGGTAGGAGTGTAATATGAGTGTACAACTTCACTACCCATAAGTCTTCAACAACGTGTCGGTCATGGACTAGAGAATCTTGATGATCAGACTCAAGGCTTCATTGATTTCAAACAAAGACTTGATTGGACATTCAGGATGTTCGGGCATGAGGCAAATAGACAAACTGTAGAGGGGCCGACTCAGGCTTGGTAAAAACTTCCCTTGGAAAATATCACGACAAATGATGAGACTCAGGCAGCATGGCATTAACATAAGTTTACGAGGCAAGAGGCAACACAAACTCTCCATATGTTTGGAAGAATAACCAAACGGAGGAGGACACATCTCTATGTAGCAAGAAAATCTTCCTAAGGTTGTATTAAATCCCATAGTTTGACGAAAAAATGACTTATGTGCTTTATCCAAGGGTGACTCATTATGCTTCCAATAAAGAAAATACTTTTCCCTTCCTCTTTTAGGGGTATATTTGATTTTTTTTTATCTTTTTCAATAGTTTTGGAAAAAGAATAAAAGAATGCTACATTAAACAGGAGGAACGAGTGTTGCAAACATACAAGTTCAGGTCATAGGGACAAGACTGATGTTCAAAGTAAGGACACTTGAGGAAAATCCTCAAGTGGCCAAAGGTGTCAAGACACAGAGGCAAAGTTCTACAGGGCTTGCATATAAGGCATGCTTTAGATGGTTCAGTTGAGAGAAACATGGAGCCGACATAAGGCCAAATACGTGGGTATGCAAATGAAATTAATAAAACACACAATGGTAATTTCCTTCGATGTGAGTTTAACGAGCCCAAAGAAGGTAAGCTCGGTGGTTTTTCATACTTAGAGAGTCTGAAAAACCTAAAAGGAGACTCCACTGGGGTACCTTTTTTTAAGGTAGTCTAGTCGATTCGAAAAAGGGGTAAATTAGCACTGAAAAGATGTCTATTCAAAAACCATTTTAACGAATGTGATAAAGACAAGATCACTCGACCATTTTTTCATTTTTAAGGAGTCTGAAAAAAGATTAACTATGGACTCCGTCAGGAATGTTCTTCTGGAACATTTTAATGAGTGTCAAAGAATAAGGTCACTTGAAGATCTTTTCAATTTTAGGGAGTCTGAAAAGAGCTTAACTATGGACTCCGTGGGGGTTCCTTTTCTGTAAATTTAGTCCCTCAGGCCCGAAAAAGGGTTAAAATGATACCTAAGAGTACTCTTCTAGAGAACTGAAGTTCCTTAGAGTATACCTTTGTTCGTACAGTTGACCATCCAGACCGAAAAAGGGGTAAACTACCGCCGGACAAACATGACTTCAAATTTCAGTTTAACGAGCGTGAATGGCCATAAGATCGCTCGATAATATTTTCATGTTTAGAGGGTCTAAAAAGGGCTTAAAAGAAGACCCGTTATGTGTTTTGGGAGTCCCGAGGGTGAGTTCAAGAGTGAAAAGGAATCATGCAAATGAGGGTCAAACTCGTAATCAGGAAAAACAAAAAGGACTCCTGAGCCTACATTCATTAGTGACAACATGGACACCATAACACAACCAAGTCTACCTAGGGAATCCATGTTCTAGTAATCTGTACCACCAAATCGCGACACTTCTAAAGCAACAATGATGGTTCCATGTCGCAACCTGATGGGATCGATCCTATGGCAAAGGGATAAAGACAATGAGATACAAAAGTCAGGATGAAAACCTAACCTACCTGCTCAAGTTGATCATCTGAGGTTTTTCCCATGGACCGTCAAAAGTGACCCAAAACTCCACAAAAAATGTCCTGATACCTGATCATACCCTTCCAACGCAAATCCTAAATCACTCTAAATGGTTTTCAGTTTAAAGAAAATGATAAGGGGGGCCAAAAATCTATAAATAGAAGCGGGCAGCTAATTATCACCATTTGTGATTTGGAAATTGACTCTGGAGCAAAACCCCCCTTTGATAAAAGTGGTGATTCCAAGAACTACAGTGGACGAAACGACCATCCGTCTGGACCAAGTAAGTATAAATTCTCTCCTCTTGCAATTTAAATCTTTATTTATGCTTTTGGTTTCAAGTTTTGGGGGGGTGTCAACCTTCAAAAGGTCGGCCCTAGGTCCACGTGGGTTGTCTTATGACAGGCCGCGTGTACACTCAGGCAGAGGAAAAACTACATGCATGTACACGTGACTGTTATCATTACAACCGACGTGGACCCCTTTATTTAATGAAAGAAATTGAAAAAACAAGGGTTAACCCTCCTGAACTTGGTGTTTTTCAAGATGTATGTTCACTGGAGGGAAGGAGAGCATGAGGAGATTAGTGAGTTGGTCGGGGAAGACCCCAATTTTGTTTCTGCCTTAATGCAATGTGGGTTGCTCAAGTTCTTCCTATGTCCTTTTATGCAGGCACAAACTAGGCTACTGAATGCCTTGGTTGATTATTGGCATCTTGACACAGAGGCCTTTATTTTAGAGGGGAAGTCGCTGGTGCCTACCATAGAGGACATATATTTTTTGACTCGCCTCTCTAGGAGAGGGGAACCAGTCAATTTACAGACATTTCCTTTGGGGCCTCATAACATATCGAAATTGATAGGAATTTATTGTGAGGCCGGTACAGACCGATCGAGCTCATAGGTTCCCATAAGCAAGATCACATACTTATCACTGTAGGTGATTGTGTTGCTTATTGGGTGGATGACTATTTATGCGGCTCCACATCAGGCGTCCCATGCACAGATGAATTGTGTAGTCCAATTCTTAAATGCATAGATATTTGACTCGAGCACTACACTGCTAGATTGTATGAAGAGGCAACTGACATATTTTCGGTCGCAGATGTAGAGGAACTTTGGGTTCAGGCTGATTCTATGCTCTTTTGTCTTTGAAAGAGTTCTGAGTTTCAGTCCTTGAGTGGTGGTATGAGGACATTAGGCCTCTCTTCCTGTGGTTTAAAGATGGGCAATGTTACTGCCACAATAGTGTGGTGGAAGGACCAATGACTCCTTTGATGGCGATTTCTTTGCTTGGTTGTCATAATAGATCCTAGTCATAGAGGATTACCCTTATGCTGGGATTGATTTCTTGAGAGATCCTGAGATACCAGTACCTCTTGGCGAGGAGCGAGGAGAGATGGGTAAGTTTGCATTGTTGCTTTGTGTTTTTTTTTTTTTGTGAAACATATGTAATTTTTATGTTGTTTTTCCTTATATATCATTTTTTTATACCAGAGTATTTGATAGATATGTGTCTATTATGTGCATATGTGGGACCAGTGTGACTTTTGAATTATGCGAGGAACATGCGTCATCCTCGGCCAGGGGCCGCACCTGTCGCCGCAGGGGGACCAACAACAACAGGAGAGCTTACAACTGTTGATGATGAGAGGGTTTTGAGGTGAGTTGAGTGAAACTTTACCTCGCTCACCCACACAGTCCCTATGGAAGAGATTGAGGATCTTCCACCATCTATGCAGCCTCATGTAGTGGGGGCACCATAGACGTGGGTTCGACTGTTTCATAATTTGGCAAATGTTGTTGATTATTACAACAGGTCCCACAGGCCCTGACCTTAGTTAGTCTAGAATTTTCACGTGCCAAGAGAACTACTTGTATATATTTTTTTGAGGGCATAAGCCCCATGACTCGTTACTAGTCATACTTTTGAGGCATTTGCGTCCACCTATGTACTCTGATGATTATGATATTATATATGGATTTTTATGTATTTTTATGTCTTATGGATCATATTTGCCTTTAAAAATGTATTTACATGTTTATGTGTATGTCTTTTTATATGTGTGCGAGATGCTGGTCTAAAATTTGATTAGCTAAAGTATCTGTAATTTGGTTTAATCTCCTAGGAACATGAAAATATGTAATATAATCAAAGCTTCGTTCTAAGAGATGTACCCTAAGGAATCGTCGGTTTAAATTCAGATCATGAACACGGTAGACTCTATTTAATTGAGACACAACTAGCTGAGCATCTAAATAGACCAAGAGATGAGAGATACCAAATGACAGGGCATCACAAAGAAACTCAATAACTGCACTGTACTTGGCAACATTGTTTGTGGTGTCACCTAAGCATATACTTCCAAAAGATAATAACTGGCCTTGAGTTGTAAAAATTACCCAAGCTGCGGAGGCAAGCCTCCGAGTGTGATGGCTAGCACTTTATGCATACCCAATGAACACCTCTTCCATAGTGATGAAAGATAACATCAAAATGACATGTCCATAATACTAAAAGAAACTAGAAAGTAATAGTACAAAGACTATACATATGTTACAAAAAGTTACCCAAGGTGACCTACCTATGAGTAATACTTCTTGAGGTAGATCCCATTTCTAGGCTCTGCCAAAGCATTTCCCTCAAAGTCGACTAAATGATAAGTGCCCTTTTTCAGAACCTCTTTTATGATGAAAGGTTCGAACCACATGGGTTTGAATTGTCCTACCCCCAGGGAGTCCTTATCTTGGTCATATACCAAGACAAGGTCACCTTCAGAGAAAATCCGAGGACGAACGGACCGATCATACTAACACTTGAATTTATGTTTGTGAGCCTCATTGGCTAGGGCCGCATCACGATGCTTCTCATTGAGCTTCTCAAGGTATAATAACCATTCTTCAAGTGGAGAAGTGTCTGGCAATAACTATACTGCCAAATTTAGGGACGGGATATGACATTCGATAGGCAAGGATGCTTCCAGCCCATAAATGAGTTGAAAAGGTGAGAAATTGGTTGCAGTCTTAAAAAACGTTTGGTAAGCCCATAATGTCGAGTATAACATCAAATGACAATTTGACTTGGCTGAGTTGATTGTTCGCTGTCAGATGGTCTTAAGATATTTATTTACAGCTTCCACCTGACCATTTTCTTGGGGGTAGTAGGGTGACGAATGTTCTTGCCCCAACCCAAGATTTGATTTTAACTCGGTCATCATTTGGTTCTGAAAGTGACTGGCATGGTCAGTGAAAATCTCTCTCGGGATGTCAAACCTTTTTATTATCTGGTTGAATAAAAAGAGAGTTGCAGTCTCTCCATCATATTTAAATGTTGGCATAGCTTTGACCCACTTCATGAAGTAGTCTACAACTACAATTATATAACGGTGCCCCCTTGCTGAAGGAGGGTTGCATGTAGTGTAATCAATCCCCCACTTGGTGAAGGGACCTGTTAGCACATAATCATGTATGGGGTATTTTCCTAAAAGAAGCGTCCCCTTAGGTGAAAAGAGAGATTTGAAAACCCATTTATCCCAAAGTCTTAAAGGGCTCATGCGTTATTTTAACGAATAGGAAAGTTTGGATGGGCAAGATCTGCCAGCCGAGATCTGCGGCCGAAGTTTCATTCCGGAGCCCCCTCGTCATTCTACCTTTAGCGGAAGGGGGGGGGGTCAGGAATTAGGTGCACATCTCTCAACAATCAAGATTGGGGCGCCTGTATCAATGGCACTCAAGAGATTTCGGACACCCTTTCCGTTCTGCAATTAATAAGGTGGGGGGGTTCGGAATGGAGTGATATTGTCATGGGGCCCCCTCCTATCCTGTTGCATCCTGTGTTGTCTTCTCCTCTGCCATCTGTTACTAGTCCGCGTGAAATGGCCCACTTCCTTTTGTTCCTCAATCATCCTCTGACATCTGTCCCGTTCCCTTCCGTGTCATCCCGACATAAATGATGTTTTCCCCCCTCTACCAATTATATCCCGTCACCTTTTCTCTGTTTCTTGTATCCTCCCTCTTGTCATGTGTCTTGTCCCTGTCATCTCCTTGGTCACTCCCCTTCCCCTTTCCACACCGAGCATGCCAAATAATCCCCGCCTGACCTTTTTTCATGCACCATCATGTGCCCCCTTCATCGCCCCTACCTACAAATCTTTCCAAGTAGACAATTGGTGTATATAGGTGGCACCGTTAGAAGACCTCCGCATCCCAAAAGGCAAAATTGATCAAGGTTATTCCTGATCCCAAGGAAGCAGTTATTGAAGTTGTTGGTGGTGGTTAGACATCGTTTCCATTATAAATGGAAAGTCTAGAAAAAGATTAAAGGCATGTCGATTCATTCCTAGGGCTGTCAGGAGTTTGATTGCATATGTCCTAAGTGCATGATCGTTCAGAGACTGCATGTGTAGGCTGCCAATAGACATGCAGACACAATGTTTTTAATGTAGTGTCTTGTTTTCTCTATTGTTGTTTTGCTTCGAGTATATGTAGGCAATTTTTACATTTTTGTAAGGATTGATGGTTGAGCTATGCTCTCGGCTGTGAATTTTTTGAGGAAGCTCTGGTTATGTATCTCGATTTGAGACTGTCAAATTAATGGAAGTCAGCTTCTCCTTTCTTTTGTTTTTTCTATCATCTATTTGAAACACTCGGAATTGGAGGATCTAGTTGAGGGTCGCATATTGTAGGATGATGTATGGTTGATCACTACAATCTCTACACCAGTCTTAAATAGTCTCCCACACTGTCTTTTCCCCTGGAACTGAATGATTCAGAATTGAAGGATTCAGTCAGATGGTTGTGACTGCATAGTATGATATTTTTTATCAGTGTGTAGTTATCACTGTGTCATTTAGGCACATTTCAATGTTTTTATTTTATTTCATGAGTTGCTAGAAGGCCTGATGCTTAGAGAAGTCTCCTCCCTTTTTCCCAAATCTTCCCTCTACTCTCGCTTTAACTCAAATTACTGATGAAGTTAGTTGTGGCCCTCACTTCCCTATGCATTTCTGGCCTAGTTTTCTGAGTCAAACAATATTTTCCTGAGTTTACCTCCATTTGATCAACCCCTTTTAAACCATTCGTGACATAAATTGATGGGCATTGGGCTCTGCTTCTGTCACAATCTAGGAGTGAATTTTGATGCTAACATTTTTGGCGCCGCTACCGGGGATGAAGTTGAATATATTCCCTGGGATTGAACAACAATGATTAATTGATTCTGAAGGTGCATCAGATATCAAAACTATTGAGATTGCTACTGTGCACCTGGTGACTCCACTCATGCGACTCCGCTAGTTGAATCCATTTATGCGAACCCACAAGTGAATCCATTGTTTCAGTCGTGGCTTCTAGAGGCAGACATACAAGGTCTACTCCTCAGCTGTTGTTAGCACCACCTGAAGCTGACCCAAAGAAGATTACCAGAAAGGGATATTCCTTTGGAGGAGGTACTTCTACTACTAAACCAGGTATTTCTGATGATCCTCATGATTTTATAGAAACTCCAACACCTTCATCTCATCCTTTTTATTTACCTTCTGTTGGAGTTTCCTGTAGTCTAAATTTTGGGAGTGTTCCTGCTGAGTTTTCTCCTCCTGATCTTGAATTGGTAGGAGAAACCCTTTTCACTCCCCTCTCTCCTGAGGTGGTACCCTGGTTCAGACCCATTACCTCTGAATATTTTCCTACCCTGAGTTTTACCACCCCTTCTTCTATTACCACAGTTGTTGAAGAAAGGGAAACTTCTGTCCCTTTTAGCCCACAAACTTATTCTCCAAATTTTCTTTTGTTCCCCTCCCATCCTATCAGCTCAGTTCCTGTCTTTCCGATTCAGACCTTTTCTCCTCTTGGCTCCCCTACACCTATTGTTCCTATAGAAGGTGATAATCCCCCTCTAAACAAAATGGATGCCATAGTGGATTCCAGATATGCCCCCTTAATCCTACCCCAACCTATGAATCCTCTCCCTGCTGGAGATTACTTGAAATATATGCCTAAATTCACTAGGGAAGAGGACATAATTGCGGAAGAGCACCTTGCTACCTTCTACAGTTATGCAGACAACCTGAACATTGAAAATGAAGATGTCTGGATGAGAGTCTTCATCCAGAGCCTTGATGGTGAGGTAAGGAAATGTTTTAGGGGATTGGCCCCTGGATCTATTGTCGGGATTGAAGGTCTAGATAATGCATTCCTGAGGCAGTGGGGAGATAAAAAATATTTCATGTATTACATGACATAGTTTGGGTCCTTGAAGAAGAAGGAAGGAGAATCTGTCTCTGACTTCTCCAAAAGATTCAATAATATGTATAATAAGATCCCTATTGAGATCAAACCCACAGAATCCTCTGCTAAAATATCTTATACTAATGCATTCAACCCCAACTTCTGCCTTCTATTGAGAGAGAGAAGAGCTACCTCCCTAGCTCAAATGCAAGATGCGTCCATAGAAGTGGAATCTAATGTATTGGCAGTTGACAGACTGAGAAATAAGACTGATGTAAATAGGATAAAGGGAAGATTTGAATCCTCGACTTCTAGCCCCTCTATGCCTCACCCTCAAGTGAATGAATTGACCAAGATAGTGAAGTCTCTTTCTGCAGAGATGGAGAAAATTCAGGTGGAAGGGAAGCAAACATACAAAAATACTTATAATACCAAAAATAGAGGAAATTTCAGGAGGCCAAATAATAATTCTCCCCAGATTATGCAAAGGGACCAAAGGGGAAGAGACAAAGAATATTATAAGGTTTAGGCCCCTCTTCAAAATAATTTCATAGCTAATGATGAAGCAGGGGAAATATACGAGCTTGATCCTGAAATCCACTGCTTTGGAGATACTTCTCTTTTTTCTCATCTCACTCAATCAACATATGGGGAATCTCTCATGGACAATCAGCTAAACGAGCTAAGAAAGGGAGACAAGGCTAGCGGCATCCAAAACAAGTATAACCTAATATCCAAGAAGAAGACAGGAGCACCTGATGTTCCTGAACAGCTCGCTAGAATGGAGAAACCTACTAATGAAGTAGCAGACAACAAAAAAGGTAAGAAGGCACAACCCCTCTCTCCAATGGTCCAGATTCATGTTCCTGAAGTAAGGGAAATTCCAAATCTCGCATCCTCTTTTAAATTTGAGCATGAAATTCAAAAAATCAGAATCCCTATGCCCGTCTCCGAACTGATCAAACATGAATTGTTCAAAAAACCCCTCTCTGAACTATTATAGTCTGAAACCTTGTGCCATCCCACATATTCCATCAATTTGCAAGATGAAAATGCTACAGTCATCCTAGGTCCTATGGTAGAAGACATAAATGATTCATCCCCTCCCTTTTGCACATCCTTGAACATACATGGCAAGGTGCTGCACAACTGTTTGATGGATTCAGGGGCTTCCCACAACCTCATGCCCAAAACTGTCATGGAAGAATTAGGACTAGAAGTCACCAGAGCCTATCATGACCTATATTCCTTTGACTCCAGGAAAGTTCACTGTCTAGGAGTCATCAAAGATCTGGTTGTGACCCTGTTTCAGCTGCCCATGAAAAATGTGGTCATAGACATTGTAGTGGCTGATGTTCCCCCCAAGTTTGGTATGTTGTTGTCAAGATCCTGGATAAAAACACTCGGGGGAATCCTGTAAATGGACCTAACTTATTATACTATTCCATTGTTTGGGGGGGAACATAGGAGACTGTACAGAGAAGCCTAGATGGCCTACATAATCAGTGATGAAGCCAATCCTACCAACCATCCTATCTTTGCTCTTGACACTGATTTAGGTTCCAGTTTACTACAACTCACTAATTCTCTCGAACCTCTTCTAAAACTCAGAAAGCAACCCACTACTTCTCATGCAATTTCTCCCCCCATCACCCCTGTCTGGAAAATGTTCTTTGATGGAGCCTCTTCCAAGGAAGGTGTTGGTGTTGGAGTGTCTTTTGTGTCAGCTGCTCAGGAAACCATATCTTTGTCATACAAGTTAGAGTTTGATACAACCAACAATGTGGCAGAATATGAAGCTCTTGTTTTGGGTTTAAGAGCTGCAAAGGAAATGGGCATTCAAGAGTTAGCAGTGTTCGAAGATGTAGAATTGATAGTCCAGCAGATCAGAAATGCTTATCAAGCCATGCATCCTTGACTCAGGAGTTACAAAAATGAGGTATGGGACCTAATCGATAGTTTCTTCTCAGCATTTAACATTTCATTCGTTCCAAGAGAGAAGAACACAGTGGTTGATTCACTGGCTACATCAAGAAGGAATTTCAAGGTGCCCCTGCCACCCAAATTCAGATATGATGTAGAAGTAAAATACAGGCCCTCCATACCTGTCAATGTCAAACATTGGAAGGTGTTTGAGGATGATCTTGAGATCAAAAGATTTTTGGAGACTCTTGAATAATTTTCAGTGTTGCATATTGATCAAGACCTTATTTCCGAAGCAAAGCTTGATGATGGTAATTTTCTGAGTAAGATCACAGAGTGTGACATTGCGCAACTGCCCAACAATCATATTCCAAAGGGATTGGTTCCTTTGGAAAGGATTTTTGATAGAAATGTTGTGGCATTAAAAGAGAAAATATCAGATGATGATGTTGATACAACTTAGTGTAACGTTGGCACCGAGAATGAACCCAAGTTTGTCAAATTGTCAAGAAGCCTGACAAAAGAGCAGAGGGCCAAATACACTGAATTATTGAGGGAGTTTGTGTATGTTTTCGCCTAGACCTATGAAGACCTCAAAACTTATGACACTTTTGTCATTGAGAATAAAATCCCATTGAAAGAGGAGGCAAATTCATTTAGGCAGAAACTAAGGCAGGTCAATCCTATGTTGTTGCCTATCATAGAGAGAGAGGTGAAGAAGCTGCTACATGCTAAGATCATTGTGCCACTGAGATATTCAGAGTGGGTGGCCAACTTGGTCCTAGTAAGGAAGAAGAATGGGGAAATCAGACTCTGTGTAGATTTTAGAAACCTGAACAAGAGCTCAAGGAGGGACAATTTTCCCTTGCCAAAGATGGAACATATATTGTAGAGGGTGACATGATCATCTAGGATTTCCATGATTGATGGCTTCTCTGGCTACAATCAAATCTCTTTTCTACCTGAGGACAGATAAAAGACAATGTTTACCACTCCTTGGGGCATGTTCATGTATGCTAAAATTCCCTTTGGATTGATGAATGCAGGGGAAACATTTCAGCGAGCCATGGACATAGCTTTCATTGGGGAAAATGATAAGTTTGTGGTCATATATTTGGATGACATCATAGTCTTTTCCAAATCTAATAAAGAACATTGTTGTCATCTCAGGAAGGTTTTTCTAAAATGCAGGAGTTTTGGCCTTTCATTAAATCCCAAAAAATCTCTGTTCGCCATGAAGGAGGGAAAGTTACTAGGCCACATAGTATCAACAGTGGGAGTCAAGATTGATCCTGGCAGAGTTGAAGCAATCCAAGCCTTGTCAATCCCAAGATCTAGGAAAGAAGTCCAGTATTTCCTGGGAAAAATTAATTTCCTAAGGAGGTTTGTTTCTAACTTTGTTGAAATGGTGAAGCTTATAATGGCTATGTTGAGGAAGGAAAATGAAGTAAGATGGACTTTTGAGGCTTGAAATTCCTTTGAGCAGATAAAGAAATCCTTGACTGAAGCTCTTGTGCTTATCAGTCTTGATTACTCAAAGGATTTCCTTATTTTCTCCTTTGCCTCATCTGACACATTGGTTGTTGTTTTACTACAAAAAAGTGATGTTGGGATGGAGCATCCTATTGCCTATTTTAGCAGAGCATTAAGGGATGCTGAGGTCAGGTACGACATCATGGAGAAGCAAGCCTATGCCCTGGTGAAAGCTCTCAAAGCTTTTAGATTCTATGTCCTACAATAAAAAATCATTGCCTATGTTCCTTTAGCTACTGTAAAGGACATTCTTATTCAACCTGATATAGATGGGAAGAGGAGTAAATGGATAGCCAAGATCCTTGAGTTTGATCTAGAGATAAGGCCTACCAAATTGATCAAAGGTCAAGGTTTAGCCAAGTTGTTGGATGAAGCAAATTGAAAAGCTGGGGCAAGTTTCATTTATGAATGCTCATAAAATCAGCAGAATTAGCTGTCTGATGCAAACCCTCAAGCAGAACCCCCATTGGCGCGATGTCCTTGGTACAAGGATGTCATATATTTTCTACAAGATTTGTGGCCTTCTGATGGCCTACAAAGGAGCAAGGCAGGAGATCTAAATCTCAAAGCAGTCAAATACTGCCTGGTTGATCGATTTTTATATTGGAAAGACCCCCTGGGGGTGATTTTAAAATGTATGAATCCACAAGAGGCCTAAAGGATCATTGTTGAATTTCATGACAGCCTATGTGGAGGGCACCATTTCTGGAAAACCACAGCCTAAAAAATCCTCATGGATGGGTACTACTAGCCCACCTTATTCACTGATGTCTGCAGAGAGGTCAGAGCCTGCATCAAATACCAAAAGTTCTCAGGAAAGCAATAGCTTAAATCTCTGCCTTTAAATCCTATGGTCGTTTCAGGACCTTTCTAGCAGTGGGGCCTAGAATTTATTGGGGAGATCCACCCTACTTCCAGTGGACAACACAGATGGATCCTAACTGCCACATATTTGTTTACTAAGTGGATATAAGCTATCCCCACTAGGAGTGCTTCCCATAAGGTGATCATTGGGTTCCTGGAAGACCTCATCATAATATTTGACTACCCAAGCAAGATTTTTACTGATAACGAAACATATTTCAAAGGTAAACCATTGGTCAAATTTTGTGGGCAATTTGGGATCAAGTTGATTCACTCCACCCCATATTATCCCCAGCAAAATGGTTTAACAGAGTCCTCCAACAAAATTTTGATAAGGATCATCAAAAGACTGTTAGAGGACAACAAAAAGGCCTGGGATTCAAAGCTCAAATTCACTCTATGGGTTGATCGAGTGACCACAAAGAGATCCATAGGCATCTCCCCTTTCCAATTGGTTTATGGGACAGAAGCTATCTTTCCTTCTCAGCTAGCCATTCCTATAGCAAAATTCCTCCAGGATTATCAAGGAGAGCCTGATGATATGATCAGAAGAATTCATTAGTTGGTAGAGGTCCAGTAGGCTAGAGAGCAGGTGATGAACGAAGTTCAAGACCGTCAGCAGAAGATCAAGCATTATTTTGATAGGAAGGCTAAGAAGGAATATTTCCAGATGGGAGATCTGGTACTAAAATGGGATGCTCCTAAGCAAGACAAGGGAAAACACAAAAAATTTGAAGCCCTATGGGTCGGGCCCTTCAAAATATCTGAAGTGTTTTCAAATAATACCTATAGGTTACAAGATTTGAAAGGTCAAGAAGTTTTCAATGGCCCTATGGATGGGCATTTCCTGAAAATATGTTTCTCTTGAGCCACTCATGGCTCTTATGTGTTTGTAAATATTGTTTTTCTTTAATCCTTATGTTTTTAATACGACTCCATAGCCCAACAGCAAGGCACTGAAGCTACAAAAAAGTTATCGACAATCCACAGGGGGTGTGATGTCCCCCATGGAGCCTAATGTTAGCACAAAATCATGTATGGGGTATTTTCCTAAAAGAAGCGCCCGCTTGGGCTAAAAGAGATATTTGAAAACCCATTTATCCCAAAGTCTTAAAGGGATTTCACATTATTTTAACAAACAGGAAGGTTTGGATGGGCAAGATCTTCCCATCAAGATCTATGGCCAAAGTTTCATTCCAGATCCCCCTCGTCGTTCTACCTTTAGCGGAAGGGGGGGGGGGTCTGGAATTGGGTGCACATCTCTCAATGGTCAATATTGGGGCACCTGTATCAATGGCTCATAAGATATTCCAGACCCCCTTGCCATTTTTACTTTAATAGGGGGGGGGGGTTTAGAATGGAGTGATAATGTCATCGGCCCCCCTCCCATCATGTCATATCATGTGCTATCTTCTCCCCTGCTGTATGTTCTCCACTAGTCCGAGTGATATAGCCCACTTCCTTTCGTTCCTCACTCATCCTCTGACATCTGTCTCGCTCTCTTCTGCGTCATCCTGACATAACTGATGTGTTCCCCCCTCTACCAATTATATCCCGTCACCTTTTCTCTATTTCTTGTATCCTCCCTCTTTCCATGTTTCTCGCCCCTGTCATCTCCTTAGTCACTCCCCTTCCCCTTTCCACGCCGAGCATGCCAAATCATCCCCACCTGACCTTCGTTCATGCACCATCGTGTGCCCCCTTCATCGCCCCTACCTACAAATCTTTCCAAGAAGATGGTTGGCATATACAGGTGGCACCGTGAGAAGACCTCTGCATCCCAAAACGCAGAATTGATCAGGGTTGTTCCCGATCCCAAGGAAGTAGTTATTGAAGTTGTTGTTGGTGGTTAGACATCATTTCCACTATAAATGGAAAGTCCAGCAAAGGAGTAAAGTCATGTCGATTCATTCATAGGGCTGGATCAGGAGTTTGATTGCATCTTTCCTAAGTGCATGATCGTTCAGAGACTGCATGCACAGACTGCCAGTAGACATGCAGACACAATGTTTTTAATGCAGTGTCTCGTTTTCTCTATTGTTGTTTTGCTTCGAGTATATGTAGTAAATTTTTCCATTTTTGTAAGGATCAATGGTTGAGCTACGCTCTCGATTGTAAATTTTCTGAGGAAGCTCTAGTTATGTATCTCGATTTGAGACTGTCAAATTAATAGAAGTCAACTTCTCCTTTCTTTTGTTTTGTCTGTCCGCTATTTGAAACACTTGGAATTGGAGGATCCAGTTGAGGGTCACATACTGTAGGATGATGTATGGTTGATCACTGCAATCTCTACACCGGTCTTAAATAGTCTCCCACGTTTTCTTTTCCCCTGGCACTGAATAATTCAGAATTGGAGGATCCATTCGGATGGTTGTGACTGCATAGTATGATAGTTTTGATCAGTGTGCAGTTATCACTGTGTCGTTTAGGCACATTTTAGTGTTTTATTTTTGTTTCACGAGTTGCTGGAAGGCCTGATGCCCAGAGTAGTCTCCTCCCTTTTTCCCAAATCTTCCCTCTACTCTCACTTCAACTCAAATTACTGATTGAAGTTAGTTGTGGCCCTCACTTCCCTATGCATTTCTGGCCTAGTTTTCTACGTCAAACGATAATGTCCTGAGTTTACCTCCATTCAATCAACCCCTTTTAAACCATTCGTGACATAAACTAATGGGCGTTGGGCTCTACTTCTATCGCAATCCAAGAGTGACTTCTGATGCTAATAAGAGCAACTGTGATGACAGGAAACATGGGAGTTGGATGTGCCCTCATCTTCTGAGAGAAGATCTAACACAGGTGTAACTTCTTGACTGATTCGATACAATCTTTGATTAGTGTTGGCTAGAAGTAACCTACTCGTAAAATATTTTGGGTTATTTCCAACCCAGACAAATGACCGCCACATGCTCCGGTATGGCAATCGTTAAGCACAATAACTTCTTCTTCATGGGTGAGTGTTACACATTATTTCCATCATCCCTATGACCGTTAATGATGTAAACCTATATATTGCCTTCAGAGGGGTTAGTGGCCTGAGTTCCTAAAGAGAGAAGGGAGAATAACTTTTCCTGAGAAAAGAAGTTGCATTTTCCCTTGTAAAAACACTGTAAAAAAGGAAGTTTGTAGGTTGCTATATAGGCAGGGTGTGAGAATGCTTGATTCTCGTAGGTTGCACCATAGCTATGGTGCGATATGTTCGCAGGTTTCTCTATAGGCAGGGTGCGAGAATGCCTACACGTGGGAAAAACAAGTGTTTTCTCGAATCTTTTAGAAGGAGAAACTTCTATGGTGAAGTGGCATCCGAATGGTTTGGATCTTACTCGCTTTCATGATTTAGTGGGATCATCCTAACCTCCTCACCTTATCCTCTTCAAATTATAAAAGGAGAGGAGTTCTCATGGAGAAAGTTAGCTTAGGTTGTTCTTGAGCTTGTTAGCTTTGGTTGGCTTGGAATTATTAGCTTGGTTGGAGTGGCTTTGAGATTTGCTGTGTCAAGATAGATTGTGAATATCATTAGATATATGCTCTCGAACTTCTTGGAGTGAAAGTGTGTGGGGAACGAAGGAAAGTTGGAAGGGACCTTACGACATCAAGGCCATGGTTGTAATCTCTCTTTC
>SNQJ01S0091381.1:64633-85879 GCA_010110895.2 Picea sitchensis | reverse complement strand
GAAGCCCTAGAAAAATGGTTAACTCTGCTAGAAGGTTATTTCTCTGTTCACAATTTTTTTCGACAAAGAAAAGATCACCTTCGCACTCCTTAAAGCTCTCCCTCATTTCAAACATTGGTGGGAAACTTACTGGTAGCAGAGTTTGACAGAGGAGTCTGGAATATACGGGGCCGATCCCACTTGGGATTTTTTTGTGGATGCAGTAAAGGAACAATATTACCCTATTGGAAACTATGAGGACTAGTACATGAGATGGACCACACTGCATCAAGAGAGGGGCCAAGCAGTTCTGAAGTTCACCAATACCTTCCATACCTTGCGCACCAAGATGGGCATCAAAGACTTCGAGTGACATTTGGTTCTGAAATACTGTGGGGCTCTACATAGATAGATCTAGATTGAAATGGATTTTTTGGACATCTCATCACTTAGTGATGCTTATTGATATGCTGTTAAAATTGAGCAGAAATTTAAGCACCAGAACAAATAGGAATTCGGGTTTGCAAATCTACAACAACCAAAGTATGACAAAGATGGCCCTAACAAATAGTCTCCCGAAAACCAATCCAAGACACAGGAAAAGAAGGGTCACGGGAAGACAAAGAAGGACACCATAAAATGGTGTGATTTCCACAAAATCCCCTGGTACAACACCGATGAATGACGCTCAAAATAGTCATTGGTGGCCGAGATCAAAGACAAGGAGCCGAACCTTGTTTCAAAATCTGATTTTGAAAATACTGGTAAAGGACATATCATTGATGCAAACCCCACTGCTATTGTCGCGACCACAACAATTCAACCAGAAGAACCAACAGATCCTGAAGCGGGGGAGTGCCTTTTTCATTCACAGATGTGGGTGAAGGGGACCCCGCTACATTTTGTTGTTGATAACAGAAGCCAGAAAAACCTCATCTCAACAGAGGTCGTCAAACTGTTGGGATTGTCGAAAACACCACACCCGTAGCCATACAACATCGAGTGGCTTCGGCAAGGATGAGATCTTTGTGTTAGCCAAAAGTGTTGATTGTCATATGGCATCCAACCCTTCAAGGATGAGGTATTGTGTGATGTTGCCCCACTGGATGTCTATGATGTTCACTTGGACCAACCATATATGTGGAGACATCATGTTGTTTATGAGTCTTGACCCCATAGTGTCATTGTTACTTTGGGGGGTCATCTCTACAGAATACTAGAGGTAGTTCCAACTATTGTTCCACCTAAAAAGTGTCGCAAGGTAGTATATCATACTGAAAAATTCAGCTTCTTCACAAGTTGTTCAAAAGGGGAACAAAAGGACACTGCAACCACTATAGCCTCGCCCCCTGCACCTTCTATCCAATAGAAGCAGGTCGACAAGGTTGCAACAAAGCAAAAATATTCCTTCTTCACACCTTCCTCTCATGTATCTCGACTTGTTGAACAACCTCAACTTCAGCAGGTTCATGGCAAACTTCCACAAACTAAGCAACGCAATGTCTCCAGCAATACAAGAAACTCACCAAGATGCAGATCCAGCAAATGATTTTCCCTCTCCCCTGGGAAATAAACACAATGGAGATCATTTCTTCCTAAGGAGGGAGGATTGATTGAGGTGGATATCAGTGGCAACCCACCTTTTCCAAATGGCTCAAAATAGTTTTCTGGCAATTTTGGCAATTTACTATTTTTAGCAGGTTTTAACTTTCGAGGCCATTTTGAGGGTCCAAATGAAGGTTTTTCGAGATAAAGGTTCTCAATGTTATATTAAGGCATTATTGATCCCCCAAAATGAATCTCCTCGATGATACCTTTCAAACGAGCTATCACACGCCTAAAACGAAGATCGTATGCAAAAGTTACGACCCCGGGAAGTTGTTGTACTCACTTACCCAAACAGGGCCCACATGACTTTTGGTGCTTCATCTCCTAGGGTTGGGTTTTTGGATGCCTAGGATTTTTGGAATTCCTAATTATTGCAAAAAGGCCTTTAAAGCCTCATTGTAATCATCTTCTTGTGAATGCATGCTGCCGTCACATCTCTTCTCAGAAATAAGCTGCCACCATTCCAGCAAGCTTGTTTCCGCTGCATTTTACAGTTTCAACGTATTTCGTTATTGAATAGAAAACCAGTTTTACTGTATCTCTATTATTTTGTGTTAAGAACCTGTTAATAATCTGTATTCATTTCATTCTGCTCATAAAATATGGATCAATGGTATCAGAGTAGGCTTCTCTTGATCATTTTTTCAGTGCGTGTCCCTGACGAGGTCCGAGTATAGCAAGTTCGGTCTCGAGCTTGTCTCTCTTGAAGACAATCACTCTTGCACACCCAAGAAACCCTCAATGGTGGAAGAAAAGAAAAATGGTGGAGTAGACAATCCTATCAATCTATTTCTTGGGCAAGCTCTCACATGACAATGGAACAAAATGATGGAGAATTTTGCCCACATCCTTAAATGCCTGTTGATAACATCAGGCGCATCTTCATCAAGCGGCCACTTTGGAGGCACCTCGCCTTTGAAGGTACAAGTTAATTTTGAGATTCCTGTATTTGAAGGACAGATAGATGTAGAAGCCCTAGAAAAATGGTTAACACTGCTAGAAGGTTATTTCTCTGTTCACAATTTTTCCAACAAAGAAAAGATCACCTTCGCACTCCTTAAAGCTCTCCCTCATGTCAAACATTGGTGGGAAACTTACTGGTAGAAAAGTTCCACAGAGGAGTCTGGAATATACGGGGCCAATCCCACTTGGGATTTTTTTGTGGATGCGGTAAAGGAACAGTATCACCCTATTGGCAACTATGAGGACCAGTACATGAGATGGACCACACTACGGCAAGAGAGGGGCCAAGCAGTTCCGGAGTTCACCAATACCTTCCATACCTTGCGCACCAAACTAGGCATCAAAGACTCCGAGCGACATTTGGTTATGAAATACCGTGGGGCTCTACATAGATACATCCAGACTGAAATGGATTTTCTAGACATCTCATCACTTGGTGTTTCTTATCAGTATGTTGTTTAAATTGAGCAGAAATTTAAGCACTAGAACAAACGAGAATTTGTGTTTCCAAATCTACAACAACCAAAGTATGACAAAGACGACCCTAACAAACAGTCTCCCGAAAACTAGTCCAAGACACAGGAAAAGAAGGGTCACAGGAAGACAAAGAAGGACACCATAAAATGGTGTGATTTCCACAAAATCCCCTGGCACAACACCGATGAATGTCTCTCAAAACAATCATTGGTGGAAAAGATCAAAGACAAGGAGGTGAACCCTGATTCAGAATCTGATTTTGAAAATACTGGTAAAGGACAGATCATTGATGCAGACCCCACTGCTATTGTCACGACCGCAGAAATTTGACCAGAAGAACCAACAGATCCGGAAGAGGGGGAGTGCCTTTTTCATTCAAAGATGTGGGTGAAGGGGACCCCATTGCATTTTGTTGTTGATAGCGGAAGCCAGAAAAACCTCATCTCAGCAGAGATCGTCAAACAGTTGGGATTGTCGACAACACCACACCTGCAACCATACAACATTGGGTGGCTTCAGCAAGGACAAGATCTCCATGTCAGCCAATAGTGTTGATTTTCATATGGCATCCAACCGTTCAAGTATGAGGTATTATGTGATGTTGCCCCACTAGATGTCTGTGATGTTCTCTTGGGCCAACCATATATGTGGAGACGTCATGCTTTTTATGAGTCTTGACCCCGTAGTGTCATTGTTGCTTTGGGGGGTCATCTCTATAGAATACCAGAGGTAGTTCCAACTATTGTTCCACCTAAAAAGTGTCGCAAGGTAGTATCTCATACTGCAAAATTCAGCTTCTTCACAAGCTGTTCAAAAGGGGAACAGAAGGACACTGCAACCACTACGACATCACCCCCTGTGCCTTCTATCCAACAGAAGCAGGCCGACAATATTGCAACAAAGCAAAAATATTCCTTCTACACACCTTCCTCTCATGTAGCTCGACTTGTTGAACAACCTCAGCTTCAACAGGTTCATGGCAGACTTCCACAAACTAAGCAACGCAACGTCTCCAACAATATAAGCAACTCACCAAGATGCAGATCCAACAAATGATTTTCCCTCTCCCCAGGAAATCGGCACAATGGAGACCATTGCTTCCTAAGGAGGGAGGATTGATCCAGGTGGATATCAGTGGCCACCCACCTTTTCCAAATGGCTCAAAAGTTTTCTTGGGATGAGCCACTACTATCTACTATCTGGGAAGCCCTTGCATTTGGGTTGTGAGATGCTTTTTTGAACATGCATTTTGGGATGTGTGTCATTGTTTTGCCCAAAGTCTTCTCGATATGGAGAAGAAGAGATGGGAGTTTGGATTCTTTTCCCTTCTCGGAAGTGCTTGTTTTATTGTAGTCATGCGCTCTAGTCGATATAAAAGCATCACCCTTCATGATATACACATTCGCAGATGTGGGATTATTTGAAGATGGAGAGGGTCCTTGACTGCCCCCTTCCGTGCTTGTAGAGGCTTCGGTTAGATTTTTCCCATGTTGAAATGGATTGGTTAACACGACAAGATGTTGTTGGGTCACAAACTTTTGGGCCTCTACAAGCCGAGGACATTGGTGGGTTGGGTGGTCTTCTATGCACAGGTTGCACAGATACTTCGCCTTCTGTTTCTCAGTGTTTCCCCCACTAGAATTATTAGTGGGTTTCTTATCCCCCTTACCCTTCTTTCGTTGTTTTTTCTTTCCTTCAGGATGCTGAGTGGCCTTTGGATTTGTCAATTGCTCTGTGTGTACATCCAACTTTTTAGTAGGGGGAGTAGCCAAAATAGTAGTTTGGTTGGCCACTGTGTGTTGTATAGATAATTGCTACAATTGCTTCATCAATTGGTCAGCGAGCTTTGTTTGTGATAAACCAACAATACCATCGGCATGTGGTCCAACTCTTTGTCTAGTTTTATCAAGTATTGAGCATGGCGCATATGACAAGATATCATATAATAAACTAGACTGAGAGTATATTAGCTCAATATGTTGAGCTCTCATGATGGCATCATCTTCAGAAAACACTCCTGACGTCGTGATGTCTTTGGATAACTATGGGACCAAAGAATTAAGGAACCACTTGAGCAAGAATGCTGGTGGGACTGACACCTTAATTAAACTCTTTCAGCATCTCCATTCTTGGATGTGATCAGAGATATGGTCCGCTTTTGTTTGTATGAAATTGGTCAGCAATTTCATGCCAACGTCGTATCTCACAGGTAATTGGAAATGGTTTAGGAAATCCATTTCCAATTCGTCGAAGGAAGAGTATCGTGAGCGGTCAAGCTCAATGTACCATTTCACAGTACTCCCAATGAGAGTGCGTTGAAACATCACAATTGTATGGAGTCATCTTTCAACGAGTTATACAAGCACCAAATATGGAAGGTGGTCACATGATCTCCTGGATCTTCGTTAGGCTTGGCCTCGAACTTTGGTATGTCCGAACGCAACTTCGTCAGCATAGGGGGCCAACGTGGATCATGACAGATAGGGTCATTCAACAACCTTGTTAAGTCTGGCAAATGTAAAGTTTCCAGGAAAGGTAGTTTGGGTTTTTGGTGATAACCATGGAAAAAGGGACCTGGAGTTTGAATGGCACCAGGTTTCTAGGAAAATTTCGGCTGTTGGTCTGGGTTCTGGTAAAAACCATGGCCATGACTAGCGTATGGATTCTATGTGTGAGGAGACATCATCAGCTGATTCCCAAATTAGGACGTAGACGGTTGGGCGTGCATTACATTCGGAGGACTTTGGGAAGGGTTCCCCCATGCCAATCCCATGGGGATAGACATAGTACCTTGTCCGGGGTTCCATTGGTTGTGAAACGAATTGCCCCATATTGGCATTCCTGATGAGGGAACTGATCCCTGCCAAGAATTCCAAGGCCCTGATGCAAAACAAGTTCTTGGTTTTGCCCCCTATGCAGGAATAGTACCCTGAATAGGAATAGGTTGTCCGTAACCAGGATTTCCCCCAGTCGGGAAAGCAATTGACGATAAAGCGTTGTTACCAAATGCACCGAACAAAGAAAAGAATGCCAAACCTACCTGCATATTATGCGAAGGTGGTCCTTGACTCCCTGCTCCAAATAAACTATGGTATGTAGGTGGCCCAATGGATTGCTAGTGGGTGCCACCGAGTGAAGGGGACGAAGGAGGTATATGACCTCCCCCATAAGGGAAATCATTAAAAGGAGCTGAAGTGCCCCCCATGTCTCCTTGCAGAGGAACATAAGAGCTCCCTGCCACCAGACCAAAATTTTTTGAAGTGGAGTAGGAAAGTACAAGACTTGTACCTAAGCTAGGCATCCTGTATGAGAATAGAGGGCCTGTCACACTTGCTATGAAAGGGGTTGTGGCCGCTGCCATAGACAGGATTAGACCACTGTGTGAGGTAGAGGCGGTCAAGACCATGGTGGCTCAGACTGGTGATGGTGGGTTAGGAGGTCGAAACTCTCCTGTGGTGACAACCGTAGTGGGAATTGAAGAATTCCCAGAAGAAGTTACAACATTTGTTTCCATTGTTGCGTACGACACTGTCTGGCACTCGTAAGGGTGAATAGGTAAGATGGTGGGTGATGAAAGATCAGTGATCGGAATTTTATATGGACCAAGAGATTTTTCTCCAAAGTCTAAAATGGTCGTTTCCTTTGGATGTTGGCCGGGTACAATTTCTTGTGACCCAGTAGCTTCAAAAGACCCTTGTTGGTCTAGCTTTCACCTTAGTGGTGGTGGAGGTGGCTCCAGTGTAACCGGTGACAGGCCTAGAAGCCTTCATGACCAACGGAGCTCGTGATCCTCCACTTTGTGAGAAGATCAAAGACACCCTATGGATTTCTATTCATTCAAAAAATAACACACACTAAAAATCTCCCTCCAAGATAAAACAAGCAAACACTAAACTAATTGGAAGAACAATTACAACAACCAACACTAGAGAAACTTACCGGTGCAAGTGAAACTTGAACATGGAAGCACCCTCCAAGTATACTTTGCAAAGCATGGCCCAATGTCTATCCTAGGTACCACGGTATACTCTCGTAGTCGCCTGTGCATGTCTCTAAAAAGATAGGCAACTAGGTTGCCAGCGCGCGAACAGTCACCAGGCGGGTACAGTCGAAAGTTGGGTAGACCACAATGAGAAGGGTATCGATCCCAAAACTTGTAAAGGGTATCGAAGGCAAGTGGCTCAGAAGAAAAATGAGGACCTCGAATAGATTCGAGACCCATGAATCTCCATGGAAAATGCAATCGATGGAATCCCAAGACAAGCCCTCTATATGTGTTCTCCACTACGATTGGTCCAACTTTGGAGGGGTTATCTCCGCTACCTTTCTGCATGCGACCTCATGTTTATCCCCTGTGTTAGAGGGGGGTCATGGATAACTTTCATGATACTGGACTTTGACACTCCCTAACTCAGACTCCAATGTTTGATTTAATGGCCTTGAAGAGTTTCCTCTCCAACCTAATTCAAGTCCCTAACCCTAAACTAGTTGGTTGAACCTACAAACATAAAAATTCTAATGAATTTTATATTTAGCATTAATTTTTATGGCTTGTATTAAGTCAAAGGTTATGAAATTGAAATTAGTGATGTTTGAAAGATGAAAGAAAAATAAACAGAAAGCTGGAAACAAAATACCTTCACTTAACTCAAATCTTAAACAACTTTTCAAACTTAAAAATTTTCTAAGATCTTTGAACAGCAAACTCAAAGCAGGATTTCACTCGACTACGAGATACTTATGATCTAAGTAAACCATCAAGAACTTATGAAATCAAAGACTTTTCCCTGGTTACTAATGCAAAACAACACTATTTAACCAAACAAAAAAAACATAAAAGAATTATTTATTTATTTTTTATTTGAATGCTCACAAAGAAAAAAGGAAAAATGTCAACAAGTAAAAACCAAGAAAATTTCTGTCCTAAGCACAGATCGCAAAGATTCACTTTAAAAATCACACACAATCAAATTAAAATTGGACTCTCACACTTGTCTAAAAACCCTATAAAAGAAAATTTTGAGGAAAAATTCTTAATGAAAAAGGAAGCTATTGTTGTGATAAAACCTAAGTTACTGATTGCTATGACAGAGACCCAAAAACCTGAGAGGTATAAATCTTGTCAAAGGAAAGGATGGCTGCCTCACCTTCAATAAAAAATTTCTCCATAAGCACACTATTGACAGTTCAAAAACAAGCGTGTGCACATGAGATGTGTAAAGTCAGAGAGCATGTACATGCGTGCTGGCCTTATACAGGCCACGTGTATCTCTGAAACTCTGAGAAAAATGAAAGGCCAAGCAATCCATCCCAGGCAGAGACCACTGGTACTGAGAACCAAGATCTCAGGAAGACTCAGACACTTACTTTAACAGAAAAAAGAAAAACATTCAAGGAAAACTTCATAGAACAAACCAATTTGAGGTGAAACCTAAGCTATAGACTGCAAACAACAAAGACTAGAAAGAGTTCTGGAAAACCCCTAAGAAGGAATATTTCTGACAGGGGAGAGGATGACTGCCTCTCTAAAATAAATTTTCTAGAATCATACACGTGACTGACACTTCCTCAGCTAGCATGTACATGTGGGCTGTGAGAAGGTAGGGCACATGTAGACGTGTGCAGACCTTATACAGGTTGTGTGTACCTCTATGGGTCTTAGAAAAGAAAAAAAATGCAGTCAAGAAAAGAAACAGAGATAACTAGTATGGAAGACCATAATCTCTGTTACCTCAGACTTTTTGCAGAAACTTTAAAAACAAGGAATGAAACTATTTTTTAAAAATACCCCAAAAATATTCCCAGAAACCCTAGAGATCCCGAGTATGGTCGCCAATTCTGCCATGAGTGGGAAATCCCTCTACGGACTAGCACTTAGGGTTTTATCATGCATGCAGAAAAGACCTAAAGATTCCTACTTTCTACCGCCATCGTGGACCTAATCCCCATTATTCTTAAGAAAATACGTAGTTAAGAAGATCAAGTGAGCATACCTTATTTCGGGCATTTGATATCAATCCTTCTTCACGCTTGGTTGCTCTTTGACTGTAGCTCTCCTCCCAAGGCTAACCTGCATTCACACAAGAAAAACAAAGAACTCCACATGAATTTGATCTATAGATTAATGGGTTAGATATTTAATCAACATGCATGCAATAAACCATGAAAACCTCATATGGTGGGACGAGAAAAGTACTTCTTTATTATTAAATTCACTAAATCAACTTACAATGATGAAGCCGACCACTTCTCCATGAACCTGGTCCTAGGTTCCTCTTCAACTATCCTCCAACGTCTTTTCTCTATACTTCTCTTTACACAAGGATGGATAAAGGTTGGGACAAAGGGAATGCACAATCGGGTATAGTTTCTTTACTATGATTCTCCTCTTCCAAATGGGACCCCTAACCCTTCTTTTATAGGCTATAAGAAGCTAGGTATTTGGTCGAATGTCTGGCCATGCATGGCCGAAAGGTTTAGTTAAATTACCCAAAGCTATGTGTTCCATCAACAACTTTCCTTTTTTCATGCTTTTGTAGGTACACGTGAGTTGTCTTGGGTCAGCTAGCGTGTACACGCATGCAGTAATGTAGCAGGGCGCGTGGGCCTTTATAAAAGGGGTTTTTAAGAAGAGTTTTTCAGTAGTGTTTTGGTAAAGAAGGAATCCGAGATGGCTTGATTCCAGGTAAGCATGTCTGGTGAAAATTAGGGTTATAAAAATTGGCTGGCGGCAATGTAGATTTAGGGTCATCTGACCCACTGACGTTACCGGGGTCTGTGAGCTCGGAGCCGCCTACCCTTGTTGGGATCTCTTCTAGGTTACTGGTCGGAATACTTGATAAGAGGGCTAGATCATTTGATGCTAGATCCATCATTTGCTGAGCATGTTGGATCAAGAGCATCCCTCTTTCCAGCGTAGCCGGAGTTCCGAGAAAATTCCAGTTCTGTGTAGGGGCTTCCTGGGGAGATTCCATCATTTTGGCCAATTCAGATGTTACACTTTCTTCCCTATCCCTGAGAATTTCTTACACTGCTTGCTCCAAAGAAGCCATTTTCTCTTCCCAACTCATGGCCTTGAACTTCATTACTCTGGGGTCGACCTTTCTTTCCATCACCTCATCCCACTCTTGAGCATTTTCAGTGAAAATTTCATTCTCAAACCGGTCGTGGGCATAAGGCCAACAGGATGATACTTGTGATGCATGTTTTGAGACCAGACCCTTGGGGTAGCGTTTGTGAAAACGTCCTGTTTGGAACTGAAATTCCAATTGACTTAATCCCTCTTGTTTGGCCTGTGCAGTGTCTTTAACCTAGTAGAAGCCGATATGAAATCCCTAGGGGAAGAATGCTCACTTCTTATCCTTCACCAAAGTCGCATTGTAGCCCTACAAGATAGTTTGATAACATATTTCCCCTAGTATTAGTCAGTCGAGGACATATATAGGTAGAAAATGTGGTGCTCCAGTGGCACCGAAAACACTAATGTAGGTTTCACGCTCATCTAGGTACCAATGACCAACTTTTGATATAACTTTTTTGGCCACATCAGAGATCCTTGGGCACTCTTTCTTGAATAGTAAAAAATGAATAAGTGTGACAAATTGATCGCAAATTAGAGAGTCATATATTTTATACTTGTTCTCCCAAAAAATGTCAAAGTACACATGGACCGGGAGCTTGGAAATGCGCCAGGTCAGGTTCATCCTGGCAAAGGCATTTCTTGCATAGACGACATCCGATAGATAAGATGCCATGTAGAAGGCATGAGTTTCTCCTTTCTTCAGCTGTTGAGCCTGTAGAATGTAGGTGCTAAGATGTTTGGAGATGATAGAACCCCAGTTGAAGGTTGTTCTGAAGATGGTGACAATATAAGCCAAAGTCATCCATGCCTCCGAAAATCTAGAACAATCTTTCTCTCCATGCAACTGACAAAGGAGAGCCATTAGATATATATAATGTTGTCTGAGTTTGGCCATCGAGTACCAGCTAGAGTTTCGGTTGGTGAATTTTTTGTCTTCTCTTCACCAGGATGCCATGCTTTTTCTAGTGCCATTCTTCTGGTAAAACTTCACAACAAAATTCGTGCTCAAACATTCATCCGAGTCCCTGAGCTTGTAATAATTTTGGACTTCTAGTGGGAGGAAAATCCCTGTGATTTGACCATTATCATCATTGATTACACACTTATGTGCATCAGCGTGATCAATGAGCCATTTCAAAAGTTCAATGCAAGGGAAAACCAGAGTCCTTCTCACCACCATGTGTAGGTAAGCCTTGTTGATGTTGACAGAGACCTTATTGTCCATCTTCCTTGTGTCAGGATCGCTATGTGGGGCATATTTGGGAATTCTTCGTGCTTGATTTTCTTGAACAGGTCTTCCCAGCGTGGGAACATTGTCTTGGTCCCAATGTTTGCCTCTGTGTCCCCAAAGGCCAGGGGCTGAGTGAAGGCTTCTTTGGTGATTCTCTTGATGATGGGCGCCATATTGGAAGTGAATTCCAATTTCCATGCAACGGCTAGAGAGGAGCCCTCTCCTGCTTATGATTCTTGTAGCTTTGGGGCTCTAGGAGGTTTCTTAGTGGTATGTTTTTTTGGAGGCATCGTTCCTGCAACCAAAATCATTCAATTAGGGCCGACATACAGATTAATATTAGATCATGATTTACATGTGAGGTGGAAACAAAAAAACCAGACTGGTACATACCTATATGCTTGCTAAAATACTCACTATACCGTGGACACCTTCTCCGAGTCATTCGTCTCACTCCTCTGGATGTTTTGAACTTCTTTGCACGCAGAATTCTCTGGCTTATAATAATTCAGGATAATATAATGAGAGAGAACTTACCAATCACATCAAGTTGTTAATGCAAGTAATGGGACAAAATTCAAAACTACTTACCGCCAATTTTCTGTAATAAATTTTACGTAGGTTGATGATGGAGGTACGGAGGGATGTGCACTGTATCTATAGGCTAAAATGATCATTTTTCTTTGCACACAAATTAGAAACTAATGCATGATCTTGGAATTAATCAATCGATTAAATGTATTGTATCTAGAGTATCTTAGAGATAAAACGTCCCATCATGTCATTTTCGGAATGGGGAAGCCAGAGATCAGTGCAGAGCTACGGGATTTTCATTGATACCTTTTTTTTCTTTTTTACAAAAAGAAAAAAAACTTCCGACGTCGAAGATTTTCGAGAGTTGGTGGCCTGGAAAATGTTTTACGCTCCTTACCAGTTTAGCTACTCACATTTCACCGATGTCGAAATGCTTTTACAGGATCGACCGTCAACGATTCCTTTCTTTCCCCACAAACAACTATTTCCTTTCGTGTTTCACAGATGCCAAATGAAATCGGTCATCGAAAAATTTCTTGTGCAATGCTTATATTGAAAGAAAAACTCCCCTTTTATCGATGCCGACTAAAATCGACGATTGATTTCCTTAGTTTTCTAGGACGATTTTCTTTCATCTCTGATTCTTCCGGGTGCCGAATTTAGGACGCATCGGGTAAAACAATTTAGTGGTTGATTATTTAATCAAATGTTAATCCCTTTAAGTTATGATGGTTTTGAAATGTTTAGGTAAAGTTTTTAAAGAAACAAGGAGAATTTGCATAAAATAATGATAAGCAAAAACAACATCGTTCCGAATTAGACAATACCAAAAGATTAAGTGTTACCCAAAAAGTAAAAATTGGCAGAGAATTTTTAGGGTGTGTTGAGAGCTCAAAAAATGGTGATTGACTGGGTGAAAGCAGAATCTCTGTTCTTATTTCATACTCGGCTGATACAGAAGCTGGAGGGGGACCCAAATCGTTTTAAATCAGATCTCCTTTTACCTTTGCATTTGAAATCCTCCAGTTAATGCTTCTGGTTCTGCATTTGGGGTTTTTAACCTCAATTCCTCCTTCGTTCCTAGTAACCCTGACTCATTTCCCTTCCTTCAGATACTGTTTATATTTATTTATTATTATTATTGGAAAAATTGTTTTAGGGCCTGACCATTTACTGGGAGGGTGTCAAGTTCTCCCCTCAAATTCTGCAATCGATAAGTTCTTGCCCCTATCTTTTCAGCAACCTGGAAAGGTCCAAGCCATAGGTTTTGAAACTTATAATGCTTCCCTTTTGGTTCATTCACTCTATCCCATTTTAGTACCAAGTCTCCTACCTCAAAACTCTTTTCTTCGGCCTTATGCTTATCGAACCAATGTTTCACTATCTGTTGGTGAGCTAGGAATTTTGAATTAGCCTTCTCTCTCTCTTCTTCCAGCATGAGTAGAGTATTGATTCTTTGTTGCATGGATGATGAGGGTTCATCATTGGAATATTGGGCCAATTGAAGAGATGGAAAATAGAGCCCGTTTGGGAGGATGGATTTTTTCCCGTAGACCATAAAGTATGGGGAGTTTCCTATAGCTTCTTTGGGTGTGACCCTATCGACCCATAGGGCATTATGAAGTTGATTATGCCAATTTATTTGGTTATGTGTAACTATATTCTTTAATATCCTTACCAGATTTTTGTTAGCCAACTCCGCCACATCGTTTCCCTCAGGGTAATAATTTGCAGAATACTTGATTATGATTCCTTTGTCTACAGAAAACTCTGTCAATAGCATAGATAAGAAGTAAGATGCATTATCAAATACCAAAACAGAGGGGATACCAAAACTTGTGATTAGCTATTGTTCTATAAATTGGATCACTACCTTCTCGTTTACATGAGTCAGAGGGATGGCCTTCGCCCATTTTGTGAAATAGTCGGTGGCAGTAAGAATGTATTTGTGTAGTTTATAAGATCTAGGCATAATTTATCCTATGATATCCAACCCCCACTATTCAAAGGGCCTTGAACCAGTCACAGGCTGAAGTGGGACTGCTGCCCTTTTCTCCTTTCTAGCGCTCATTTGACAAGTCTTACAATTTCTAGCGTAAGTGTGCGTGTCTTTGAACAAGGTGGGTTAGTAATAGCAGGCTCTCAGAATCTTATGAGCAGTGGTGTTTCCAACAAAATGTCCTCCGGCGGGGCCATCATGAAGTTCCTTTAGCACCTTGTTGGCGTCTTCACGTTCGAGGCACCTCAACAATACCTCGTCATAGTTAATCTAGAAAAGCACTGAATTTATAAGATGATATTATGCAGATTTTAATCTAAGGGCACTTCTCTCTCTGGGGTTGAGGTTTTCGGGACAAGTCCCGTGATGTAGTAGGTAAAACAAGTCCTTGTACTAGGAGTCTTGTCCTGGGGAGATGTATGCTACTTCTCCACACCATAGAGCTATCTTATTCTCCCACCCAAAGTCTTCATTTACTTGATCCTGGGCTTCGACTGTGAGCTTACACAGACCTTGTCCTTTTACTAACTTGACAGGTTTTATGTCTAGATCAAATTATTGGACTACTACCATCTAGTTACCTCTTCTTTCTCCCACTTCTTGTTGGGTGAACAAATATTGGACTGCAGGGTGTGGTACAATCACCTGAGTGTGATTATTGAGGATGTAAGACTTGAAATGCTTTATTGCCTTATAGACCACGTAGGCCTACTTGTCTATGGTAGGATAGTTGAGCTCATCTCCTTGAATATTAGTGCTCATAAATGATATTGGGGATTCGTTGTTGTCATCATCCTTCTAAGTTAAAACTGTAGCTAGCGAATGGTCTGAAGCGAAAGTGTAAAGGGAAAAGTCTCTATTGAAATCGAGACTTCGCAACAACGGGACCCGGGATATGGCAGATTTGATATTATTGAAAGCGTATTTTCGTTCATCATTCCACTTAAATTTGGCATCCTTGCGGATCATTTTATATAAGGGTTTGATGATCTCGATGAAATCGGGTGTGAATTTCCTTACAAAATTGATTTTCCCAAAAAAGGACCGCATAGCCTTCTTGTTATGGGGTAGCGGAAGTTGAGCTATGGCTTTAATCCTTTCAAGGTCTATGTGAATTCCCGCTTGAGATATAATATGACCTAACAACTCACCTTCATCAACACTGAAGATAGTTTTCTTAGGATTGAGTAATATACCGTATTTTCAGCATCTTTCAAAAATCTGAGTTAAGTGTTGGATGTGTTCCTCTCTATTCTTCGAATACACCATTACGTCACACACTTACCTATAAGTCCCAGAAATTCCACGTCCATTTCCATTTGAAAGGTCACTCCTACGTTAATCAAGCTGAAAGGCATTCTTTCATAAGCGAAGGTTCACCATTTGGTCCGGAAGGTGGTTTTTAATCGGTCTTCCTCTGAGACCAACACTTGGTTGTATCCTGAGAAACCGTCTAGGAGGGAGAAAATTTCTGAGCTCGACACGGTCTGTAGGAGTTGCTCCATCAGTGGGACGTGATAATTGTCCTTTTCTGAAGCTATGTTGAGATTCTGAAAATCTACGCATAGTCGGATTTATCCTGACTTTTTCCTTACTGGAACAAGATTTTCCACCCAGGCAGAATGCCTAACTTGAAAAATTATCTTCGCATATAGAAGATTCCTTAATTCTTGATACATGAGAGGTTCTAGGGATGGGTGATACTTTCAGAGATTTTGCTGAAAAGGTTTTACTTCAGGATTCAATGGGATGGTGTGTTGAATAATGTGGGTATCATAGGTTTTCAAATCCTTATAGGACCAAGCAAAAACATCCTGGTATTGTCTAAACAATCCGAGGTTTTCCTTTCCTCTTGAAAGGTGGGACAAAAGGTCTTTCTATCCTATCGTTGGTGTAGGTATTTACGGTTGTCTTGCTAGATGGATCTGTTTGGGATATGTTCTTCTTATGACCATTGTCAGTCATCGGGTCTGCTATCGAGCTCAAAGCTTGCAACAAAAAGTCTTTTTGCTGAGGAATCCTACATATGTCCATAACCGATATATTAGCCTTTAGCTTCTTTAGATATTCTACTATGTTGTACTCTAGTTTAGGGGATTCTTGGGTATGAATACTTACAGGCTTTTTACCAGGGGTGAGAGATGTTTTTGGGTGATTGGGAGTTAATTTAACTTGTGAGGCTCAGGTGATATCGATATCTCTCGAGCCAAGTTGACCCGTGCTATGTGTCTGCATTACTGAAACTTCTGAGGGTTGTTATCGAGACTTAAATAGATCGTCCGAAGGAAAGATTAAGTCGGGATCCCATATCAACATGGTTGTGTCTCATGGTGGTTCAAATTCTTCCTAGTCGACAACATCCATGGCCAAAATGCTCGACTATTCAGTCAGGGAGACTTTGTCCAGAAAGCGATTGGCCATCAAATTCATGGCGTGAACCCACTGGGGGCATTCCCTCTTGAAGTGATTTTCCTGGTGATAAGTATAGAAAGAATCAGATGCCACATTCCCTAGGTCAATGTTTAAGTTGGTTGGGGGAGGTTCAATTGCTTTGAAAGGCTGGTTTCTCTTAAAGAAAGGTTTATAGGGTTTTTGGCCTTGGTTTCCCTCTCCTGTGCTTTTTTTCATATCTACTATCTTGTTTGATAAATTCTTAACCATGCGTTGTAGATCCTCTATATTCGCATCACCCTTGTTGGGAGTTTGTTCAGCTGGTTTCCCTGAGATGAATTTCCCTTTTTACTAAAGAGGCATGGCTTTCCTTACATTCTTTCATATGGAATTATATCATCTTGGCCTCCTCAAAATTTTCCTCAAGGGTTCGCTTGGCGTCTCTTTTTACGAACATAGAAATAGAAGACGGAATCACGTTGGCATAAACCTCAATTTGCAACTCCTGAGTAGGCTTCGCCGTGGGTTGGAATCTATTTAAAATATTCGTGAATACTTGATTGAAATCTTTGACCCTCTCTTTTGGGGTCATGGTGGCTACAAACAACTCAGCCATCAGGGCTCCCATAGTAGTCTCTTCCACAAATTTGTCTAGGAAGTCATTTTGGAACTTAGTCAAGTTGGTTATGGATCCTACTGGAAAGTTAAAATACTAAGTGGAAGCTGAGTTCTCAAATGTGTAGGGGAAAAGTCTACATACCACATCTTCATGTTGAACTTTCATAAGCCTGATCATGAGTATGAAATTCTCGATATGATCTTTGGGCGATCCTGAGGTTTTAGGATCATACTTGGGGAACAACGTTTTCAGGTGTTGAGGGAGATTGTGTACTTGTCTAGGGATGACCACGGTGTCCCTAAACAACTAGGGTTGGTTGTATTGAAGTGGAACTTCCCTCTCTTCTTCTCGATCATTGTTCTCTTCCATTTCTTCAGAGTCGAAGTCAGGTTCTTCCTGTTCTGAAAGATTGTAAGGTTCGGAGATGTCGTTGGTTGGTGTGTCTGATATGAGGTCAAGAGGTTCTTGGATTTCATTGATCGCAAAGTTTATTAGGTCTTCGAAGAAGTGTACGAAAACTTTGTCAGGATTGTTGACTACTAATCTGCTTTGTTGTTTTCTTCGAGGGAGGATGGGGGTGAAAGGCAACACACTGATTTGTCGGGCATAGGCTCTGGTAATATTTTTGAACTGGTTCAGTTCCTCATGAGGGAGGGAGTAAGGTATTTTAGGGTGAATATGTCCTTCCTTGAAGTGGGGTGAGTTATCCTCTTCAGGAGTACTCGGTAAAGGTGGTCTGTCTGTTGGATGACTAGCCATGCATGTGGGTCGTTACGAATCTATAGGTTGTTCGAAATATCATATAACCTACATATTCAACCATTTATTCTTAGGCCCTCCTTCTAGCGCCAATTATGTTGATGGGGCTTAAGTCCCTTGATTCAATAGAAGGAACCAAACTTGCTGCCGAGGCCCAATTAGACTCTGCAGCATTTGGAGTGGAATGGTTCTCTAGATTTTACAATTTGGCCAAATTATCGATGAGCTTTTGTGTTCTCTGGTGAATGTTATTTGTTTGGTTAAGACAATTTTTTCAGTAATTTCTCTTAAGTGGGGCAGGTACAAGAGATGAAATCCAGTATAAACCAACTTGACTAATATAGGACAAGAGTTTTAACTATTGGGAAGGGGTTGAGCTTGGGATAACCCGCTACTCGAACATGCAGACAACGATCCTATGCCAAAGGGGCTTAGTAATAATAATTTAACCGAAAGAGAATCCAACTATTGTCTGAGAAAGATACTTAAAAGAAAGAAAATGCATATATGATCAAGATTAGGGTAAGAAAAATAATTCATCTACCGAGACATTCATCACATAGCTGAGGTAAACTACTTAGCATAGAGAAAGAAATACAGCTATAATCAATGTCACGGTAAGAAAAATAGTTCATCTACCAAGAAATTCATCACATAGCTGAGGTAAACTACTTAGCACAGAGAAAGAAATACAACTGTAATCAATGTCACTGTAAGAAAAATAATTCATCTACCAAGACATTCATCACATAGAAGCACAATGGGTTACTTTCATCATTTCAAGCAAGGAACATCAAAACATTGCACCAGATAACTTGACAACAAAATTAATTTCTCTTACTCATTTACTGCAACATTCATGGAACGAGAAAGGAAGTAATTCTTCTCCAACTCCAATCACATACATCTGATGAAAACAATTCGTCTTTGGTCCAGAAGGACTTCTAAATTCATAGCAGCTTCAAAATAATTCTTAACAGCCAGAAAGAAAATAGTTCTTACAACAAACCATCGAACCTTATTAATTGGCTAAGGCCTTTATTTATAATGTCAAGATTAACCGAAGTTTAACGACTAAGTACAGTTTGAACCAAACAAAAGTTGCCATGTGGCATTATCTCATAACAATTTCTTGATTAGTCTACCCAGGATATTTCTTTGAAAGGATGACTCCTTTCATATTTAGACCAATTGATGAACAATTCTTCACAAGTCTGGGCCCACGTGAATATGTGTTGTTCCATTGGGGCCGCATATATCCCTCTGATGTTCGCTGCATGCGCTCGATACTTTACCAAGGTGAAATTTAGCTGTTGCAACATGGTTTTAGCTCTGATTGGGTGTTCTGTGAATTTTTTCACCGATCTCGACCTCGCATTGGCTACCTTTGTGCACTCTTTGTCCCATAGGGAGTCTTTTTCAACATACACCTTGAGCACATCTCTTATGTCGATAAACTCATTGGGGGTGCCGAACTCGGGGAGCTCGATATCTTTCATTACTTTATTAATTTTATCCTAGTGCTTATGGAACTTGGCATATTATTCTTGGATCTCTTGTTGTGGGTCCCGGGACATCTTAGTCTAATATTATGCAGATCTCTTCATGCAGTTGAGGCTACTCTTTCCTATCAACCGAATTCCATGTTCTTCCTTTTCTCAACCTTGTTGGACCGCCTCAATGTATTCAAGTCTTTCCACCGCTTGTAGCACTCTTTCATGCCATCGTTCCATCTCCTTGCATGTTGTGAGGGCCATCAGAGTGTCCTCTTGGAATTCAATTATATTTTTGGTTAACAGGTTTCTTTCTTTCTTGTACTCATTGTAAATTCCTGAAAACTCACTCTTCAAATATGCCGCAGTCTGTGTTGTGCCTTTGTAATACTCAGCAAGATGGTGCAAGTGTTCCAGTTCCTTTAGAGTATCATCTAGTTCTCTTTCATCCCTCCCGACCCTATCTTGGGCAGCATCAGAGAGGAATCCTCCCACGCCTATCAGTTCATACGTGTGAGAATTTGTTGTGTTGATCAAAGTTTCCTCTCTGGTAACTAAAATGGAACGATCCACAGTAATCTTTCTCTTCTTATAAGTCCTTTTCACGATGGCCTTCCTCTTTTGATCATATAAGATTGCATAGATGTCTTATACCTTGTCTACTGGCTCTGGTATCTATTGGTCGCCCCATGTGAGCATGTTTCCCAGGCTGCTGATGGTATATATTTGTTCAAGACCAGATTCTTGAATCTCCTTATTTTTCTCCGAAGGCCCAACCTCCTCCCTTTGTTTATAGGGGACCTGAGTATCAGGTGGAATAGATGTGTCAAGAGGGAGATCAATACTTTCTTGTATACTAGCTCTGGCATTGCTGACGTCCTTTTGCGGGGACCTTTCTTCTGACTCATCCAATTCTAACTTGTCCTTGGGACTACCTACTTGGGTCTCTGGTGCATCGGGCATTTCTGTGTCTAGGCCGATTTTGGCTCCTTTTCCTTCTCGTGTGTCCTCTTGACTCTGAGCATCGGGAACAAGAGGTGTTTTTTCCTTGGCTCCCTTTTCTTCTTATACATGCACAAAGGTTTTCTGAGGTGCCTCAGGGCTCTCATCATCACTGTATATATTTATGAATTCAGTCAGAGGGTTAGGTGCACTTGTTTCGACCGACACTCGTCTTGTCCCTGATTGAATCATCGTGACTGCCAGTGAATCAGCTGGAGGCAATGTATATTTAGGGTCATCTGACCCATTGACAATACCAAGTTTTGTGAGCTCGGAGCCACCTGCCCCTGTTGGGCTCTCTTTTGGGTTACTGGTTGGAACACTTGATAAGAGGGCTAGATCATTCAACACTAGATCCATCATTTGTTGAGCATGTTGGATCAAGAGCATCCCTCTTTCCAGCGCACCTGGAGTTCCGAGAAAATTCAAGTTTTGTATAGGGGCTTCTTGGGGAGCTTCCATCATTTTGGTCGATTCAAATGTTACCCTTTCTTCACTAGCTCTGAGAATTTATTTCACTTCTTGCTCCAAGGATGTTGTTTTCTCTTCCCAACTCATGGCCTTTCTCGCCACAACCTCATCCCAGTCTTGAGCGTTTTTAGTGAAAATTCCATCCTCAAACTGGTCGTGGGCATAAGGCCAACATGACGATACTTGTGATGCATGTTTCGAGACGAGACCCTTGGGGTCATGCTTGTGAAAACGTCTTGTTTGGAACTGAAATTCCAAATAACTTAATCCCTCTTTCTTGGCCTACGCAGTGTCTTTAACCAGGTAGAAGATGATATGAAACCCTTAGGGGATGAATGCTCACTTCTTATCCTTCACCAAAGTGGCATTGTATCCCTGCAAGATAGTTTGATAACATATTTCCCCTAGTACCATGTTGGACAACTGAGAGGGGGGGGGTGAATCAGTTGTTACCGTGCTTAAACAATTATACTTATTTTAAACTTTTTGCAGAAACAGTGAATGATGATCACATTAATGTAGGGGAATAAACAATGGCACATTCAACATCAGTCACACATATATGAGAAACACAAAGATAGATATTTCCCGAGGAAACCCATACAGGGTAAAAACCTCTTTTTCTTTATATGATAAGTA
>SNQJ01S0091381.1:53141-64583 GCA_010110895.2 Picea sitchensis | reverse complement strand
CAACCTCTGTTTTGCAAGCTACTACTTGCTGAGAGCACCAACTCTCTGTTTTGTCTAGCACCCGCTAGAAGGAAGCACCAACTCCCTGGTTTCTCTAGCACCAACTAGAAGGAAGCACCAACTCCCTAAGTGTTTCCAGCACCAACTGGATGGAAGCACCAACTTCCAATCATACATGCACCAACCTATATAACAGAGAACAAGAGTTCTCCCTTGCACCACCCTGTCACCTTGGTTTCTCTGGCTGCAACCAGATGGAAGCTACAACTCCTTCTGTTCAAGAACCCACTTGAACCTCTGTGGACAAAAATTCTCCCTAACACCTCCCAACCTCCTTGAAATATAAATATTTTCTACTGAAAATTATTACAGTGATATGATGTTCAACAATGGCTTACCAGACTCATCACTGTTCTGCTACATTTTGTTGCTTTGTCTGCCTCATTGCCTTTCTGCACACATGACTTGCGCTGTCTATTCTTCTAGTTTTTTTTTATGCTTTGTGCACCATGTCCATTCACTGCACAGTTCCTCTTCTGTGCATTTCTATTTCTGCACTCTGCCTCCTTGCTCACACTTCAATCCTTCTACACAGTGACCACAACAACTCCAACAGCAACAACAACAACTTCTCTTCTTTGTACCGTGTATATATAGCTTCTGTGCATCTTGTGCATGCAATATTCGCCATTCCTATGCATGCTCATACCACGCCAATATCCTCCACCTCTCGAGTGCTCTCCATGATCACCATCGTAACTCTTCATCTTCTTTGGCCGTTTTCCCACGTGTTCAGCATCACTGGATGTTATGCTAAGATTCCTCATCCTCTCTGGCAGTTGAGACTCTTCGTCTTTTCTGTGACAGTCGAGCTCACCTTCTCTGTTTCAGTTACAGGCTTCCACGCTCATCCATCTGTCAATCCATTCTAAGAATAGTCTTCCTTCACTTGGACGAAGCTTGGAGACTCTTCATCTCCTCTGGCGATCACACAGGGGTCTCTTCGAATTCTCTAGCAGACTCCATCAATTGTTTTTGGCAGTTTCACTGTGTCGTGCATCAGTAGCCCTCTGATATCCTTCAGTTTCATTCATATCCAGAACAACCAACCACACAGTCTGTCTTATTTTCTTTTATACACACATCCTTGGCAGTTCCACTTCGCATTTCCTTAGGCAAAAGTAAGACAATTGTCCCAACAACTGAAACACCAATTGATTCGCAATCATGAATCCGTTTCACTAACAGATTCGTAACTGAGAGGTTAACTGTGAGAGAGAACAGTAAACTTCCAATCATATTCCAATTTGTCTATGCCGTTGGATGAACTTTATTGACATCGGGTTTTGGCATTTCGACAATCCTGTGCTGAGTGTCTCCACACTTCATTTCGCGATCTCCGATGTTCCGATATAGAACTTTTCTGCACTAGCTTCTTCCCCAATATGACCATGGCTAAGAACAAGTGCTTATGCTTGAAGTGCTTTTCACGAATTCGCATTTCGTGAATCTGGAGATGAGTCATCTGAACTTTCCAAGTCGCTATCTCCAAAACCCCGAAATGGAGCTTATCTGGACTGACTCCTTCCCTTCTCATGACCAAGGTCTGTGACCACAACCTTAAGCATAAGGTGCTTTTGCGATTTCTCATTTCATGAGTCTGGAGATGAGACATCTCGACTCTCCAAGTCGCGATCCCCGATACCTCGAAATGGCATGGGATCAACGGTCCTGATTAGAGCTTGATTCAATGGCTATGATTGAGTCACAATTTCACATATCGCGAAATCGTCATTCTTGTTGCATTGTTTACTTGCCACTCCATGTTGCGATCCCCAAAACTCTGACACGGACTGGAATCAATGGTCCAGATCAAATCTTGATCTGACGGCTCAGATTACATTATGATTTCGCATATCGCAAAATCGGGATTCCTGTGGTGAATGTTCTTTAACAAATTCAACACTCGATCCTCGAAACTCCAACATAAACTAGAATCAATGGTCCAGATTTGATCTTGATTCAATGGCTGTGATTTAAGTCGTGATTTTTCATATCGCAAAATTGGGATTCTTGTTGCATTGTTTCTTTGAAATCTCCAACACGCGATCCTCGAAACTCCGACATGGTGTAAGTCTGCTGACGTCACATGTGTTAAATAGCTTCCACATGTCACCCTGATTCGTGACTTACATGTGCTTGGCATGTTGAATCGGTCTGACACTCGTCATTACCTAGTTGTGCCACCTATTCCTAGCTGACGTGGTTTGATGACGTGAGTCGGATCGACAGTCCAGATCTTATCTTGATCAAACAACTATGATTAAATCGCAATATCGCATATCACAATTTCAGGATTCCTGTGGTTTTAATTCTTTGTCATCTCCAACTCTCGATCCCCGAAACTCCGACAGGGATTCAGATCAACGGTCCACATAACTCCCTGAGATGGATGGTCCTCCTACTTTTGGGATTTTGTGAGCCCTCTACTCCTTGCACTTTTAAAGATCATGCAGGTTTTCCTCGATCCAATGGTGGTCGGACCCTGCGCTCAGATATAATGCCTGAGATCTATCCTCCATATCTGCGTGCTCCTTTTGTCTTCATTCAGATCTGATGGCCATCGGGAATTCAGGATGAGATCCAGCGATCAATGGTGCTTCTCCTCCGGAGCGTGCTTTATTCTTGTTTTGCCTTCACTGCATACTCTAATATTGCCATCAATGACAAGCTTACTTTGCTTGATAACCTGCCAACAATCCTCTGCACTATCTCTTCTGAACTTATCGGGCTTGCTCTGCAGCGTCTTCCTAAAATACTTTTGGTGCCCATCTATTACATTCTTCCTGTACTCATGCCATCTTCATTGCTGTACTTTCCATCAATGACAAGCATATGCTACTTGTTAAACATTTCCAACATACCAGTCGGTCGGGGACATATATAGGTAGAAAAGGTGGTGCTCCGGTGGTGCTGAAAACCCTAATGTAGGTTTCACACTCATCTAGGTACCAGTGACCAACTTTCGATATAACTTTTTTGGCTGCATCAGAGAGCCTTGGGCACTCTTTCTTGAATAGTAAAAAATGAATAGGTGTGACAAATTGATCGCAAATGAGAGAGTATGATATTTTATACCTGTTCTCCCACAAAATTCCAAAGTAGACATGGATCGGGAGCTCATAAGTGTGCCAACTCAGGTTCATCCCAACGAAGGCATTTCTTGCACAGATGATGTCCAATAGATAAGACACCATGTAGAAGGTAGGAGTTTCTCCTTCCTTCGACTACTAAGCCTGTAGAATGCAGGTGCTAAGATGTTTGGAGATGATAGCACCCTAGTTGAAGGTTGTTCTGGAGATGGAGATAGTATAAGCCAAAGGAATCCATGCCTCTGAAAATCTGGAACAATCTTTCTCTCCATGCAATCGACAAAGGAGAGCCATTAGATAGATATAAGGTTGTTTGAGGTTGGTCGTCGGGTACCAGTTGGAGTTTCAGTTGGTGATTTTTTTGTCTTCTCTCCACTAGGACGCCATGATTTTGCTGGTGTCATGCTTCTGGTAAAACTTCACAACAAATTCTGTGCTCAAACGTTCATCTAGGTCCTTGAGCTTGTAATAATTTTGGACTTTTAGTGGGAGGAAAACCCCCACGATTTGACCATTATCGTCATTTATTACACACTTCTATGCATCAATGTGATCAATGAGCCATTTCAAAAGTTCAATGCAAGGGAAAACTGGAGTCCTTCTCGCCACCTTGTGTAGGTAAGCCTTGCGGATGTTGACGAAGAACTCATCGTCCATATTTCTTGTGTCACGATCACTATGTGGGGCATATTATAGGAATTCTTCGTGCTTGATTTTCTTGAATAGGTCTTCCCAGTGTGGGAACATTGTCTTGGTCCCAATGTTGAGTGAAGTCTTCTTTGGTGATTGTCTTGATGATGGGAGCTGGCTTGGAAGTGAATTCCAATTTCCTTGCAATGACCAGGGAGGAGCCCTCTCCTACTTCTGATTCTTGTAGCTTTGGGGCTCTAGGAGATTTCTTAGTGCTAGGTTTATTCAGAGGCATCATTCCTGCAACTGAAACCGTTCAATTAGAGCTGGCATATAGAGTAATATTAGATCCTAATTTACATGTGAGGTGGAAACAACAAAACTAGACTAGTACATACCTGTATGCTTGATAAAATTTGTTTCTTAATACTCACTCTACCGTGGATGGCTTCTCTGGGTCATTCGTTTCGCTCCTCTAGATGTTCCAAACTTATTTGCACATAGAATTCTCTGGATTATAATAATTTAGGATAATATAACGAGAGAGAACTTACCAATCGCATCAAGTCATTAATGCAAGTAATGGGATGAAATTCAAAACTACTTACCGCCAATTTTCTGTAATTAATTTTACATAGGTTGACAACGGAGGCGCGGAGGGAGGTGCACAATATCTATAGGCTAAAATGATAATTTTTCTTTACACACGAATTAGAAACTAATGCGTGATATTGGAATTAATCAATCGATTAAATGCATCGTATCTAGTGTATCTTAGAGATAAAATGTCCCATCGTGTCATTTTCGGAATGGGGAAGCCGGAGATCGGCGCAGAGCTATGATATTTTCATTGATACCTTTTTTTCTTTTCTACAAAAAGAAAAAAAATTGCCGACGCCAAATATTTTTTAGAGTTGTTGGCCTGGAAAACATTTTACGCTCCTTACGGGTTTAGCTACTCACATTTCGCCGATGAGGAAATTCTTTTACGGGATCGACCATCGACGATTCCTTTCTTTCCCCACAAACGAATACTTCCTTTCATGTTTCTCCAATGCTGAATGAAATTGGTCATCGACATCTTTATTATGCATGCTTATCTCGAAAGAACAACTCCCCTTTTACCGACACCGACTAAAATTTGGATTGACGTCCTTAGTTTTATAGGACGTTTTTCTTTCATCTCTGATTCTTCCGAGTGCCAAATTTTGAACGCGTCAGGTAAAACGATTTAGTGGTTGATTATTTAATCAAATGTTAATACCTTTAAGTTATTATGGTTTTGACATGTTCAGGGAAACATTTTAAAGAATCAAGGAGAATTTGGAGAAAATAATGATAAGAGAAAACAACGTCATTCTGAATTAGACAATACCAAAAGATTAAGTGGTACCCAAAAAGTAAAAATTGGCAGAGACTTTTTAGGGTGTGTTGAGAGATCAACAATTAGGTTGAAGCAAACTTCCACCACAACCATTCAAGTAACTTCCTAACTGGAATATCCTTTACTTTGTCAGTGACCATTAGAATATGATGTAACCGTGATAACAAAATGGCTACAACCTTCAGCTTCTCTCCAAGGGATGAAATTGAGATAAAATTAGGCGACTCCAAGATATGAAGAAAATGTCACTCCATGTACTCACTGACAGGCTCATAGAATGAGGAGAAAATCTTGTGAAATTTGTAGCAGAAAGCCTTCTCTGCTCCACATCTGCTCATACATGGATAAATATCACTAGTAGACATAGGTGGATGAGAAGCAGATGCAAGTTGACTGATCTCAGGTGATGGTTGTTCACCCACAGGCTCTGGATAGGAGGTAAAATGCCTCTTTTGTTGTTTCTCTGGTTCTTCTTCTTGGCTCTCCCAAGGGTTAGAGTCATAATCCTCATAAACAAGGAATGTGGGAAAATCCCACTCTTTAATCTACTGCTAAGTGATGTCTGCAGGCCAAGGATGGATGACTTCCTCTTGACAATCTTATTTAATGAACAGAGGATAAGGCTCTATTGTATGTGCTTAGAAATCCTGTATATCCATCTCATAATCTGATTCATAGCTGTCATACATAGGTTGTATGATCCTCTAGTCATCAATATATGATGTGGGGATCTACTGCTCTTCATCTAAATAATCATCAAAGCTAGGTACAATAGGCACCTTGGGAGAACAATACAGGGCCTCTACAGACATGAAATATTTATCATCATCCTCAGTAGAGCTACCAATAATATCCTCTTCAAGGGATGGAAAATCCTCTGCATTTTCTTTAGAAAGGAAACACTCTTGTTCTTCCTTCCATTCATCCAACTCTGCAGAAAGAGACTTTATCACCTCCATCAGTTCACTTAGAGCCTCTTCTTCTTGGTCCTCATCCTTACATGTTTCCATTGATGCAGACGAACAAGGATGAGAAAGGAATGATTTCTGATCCAAGTCATCAGGCTGATCCTCACATCCTGCGTAGGAAGCAAATCTATCTTGAGTACAGTTGTTTTATCCCTCAAAACAACTATGAAAAATTAACTCAGAGGGATAAAAATTATGACAATGAGTGTTGAAAGTTGCATGAAATTCTCCCAGTGAAGAAATTCTAGTAGGGGGTAAAGAATGATACCACTCATGAGCATCCCCTGCTAATGAGAACATGAACATCTTCATTAATACATCCTCATGGTGTATCTTCCATTGGTGCATGAGTTCATGAAACTATTTGAGATGATGAGAAGGGATGTCCTCTTTATGCTCTCTAAATATGAGAAAATAATCATTCCATTCATTTGGAGCAGGAACAATAGTGGAAATCTTCAATGTATTGAGTTCTGATGCACCTTCAGAAACAATAAGCTTTGTCATTCTATCTCAGGGAAAATCTTCAATTCATCCCCGACAATGGCGCTAGAAATGTTAGGACCAGAAGTGACCTCTACATTTTTGCACCGACGTCTTCCTCCTACTCACCCTTACTACAACTTACTGTCTGAAGTTAAATCAAGACCTCACCTGCTAGTGCATATTAGTCTAGTTTTCTGAGTTAAGACGATATTTTCCTGAGACTGCGCCCATTTGACCCTTTTATAACCAATCTGTGACATAAACTCTGATGGGTATTAGGCTTACCTCTTCTGCAATCCAGAGGTGACTTATGGTTCTAAAACATATGTATTTGGTGGTAGCTCGAATGAAGGTCAAGTATGGTAAAGTATTGATCCCCACTGATTTCATTTAGATGGAAATCTATGATAGGAATGGGGAATTTTTCCTTGATGGTAAGTCTGTTAAGGGCACAAAAATTAGGACACATGCGCCAAGTGCCTTACTTATTGAGGACCATGACAACAAGGGAATAATAGGGGATGGTACTGGGATAGATAACACCTACTTCTAAAAATTCTTGGACATTTTTCTCAATTTGTTTTTTGAGAAAAGGGATGACGATAAGGGTGAAAATTGGGAGGAAGAGTGCTCGATATTAAAGGAATGGAATGTTCATGGTCTCTGTGGGAGGGGGGAAGGCCCTGAGGAGTTTGGAAAATAATGGTATGGTGGGAAAGGATCACTTGAATGTTAGGGTATACCAGGGGTGTCTCAATGGCTTGAATGGAATGGAGTTGGGCATGATTCTAGAATGACCTTTCTTGAGTAATGTTTCCATGTGATGGGAATTAATGGTCTCTGGAGACCCTGCTCTAATGCCTTGGAATTTATATTGTTTTCCTTCTTGTTGGAATTTCATGGTTAATTCCTTAAAATCCATGCTGATGGGTCCAAGAGTGCATAACCATTCAACACTAATCACAATGTCACAACCACCCATGTCAATATAAAACATGTGAGATTTCAGGTTATAATGACCAATTTGTAGTTATACACTTTCGCAACACCCCCGACATTTCAGGAACCACCATTGGAAATCATGATTTGAAAATTATTGACAAAAAGGATATAGAAATTGAATTCTTGAGCAATGTGGTGATGAATGAAATTATGAGTGCTTCCACTATCAATTAGGAGGATGAATTTCCTATCCTTAATGTAACCAATCAATTTGAGGGTTTGGGGAGTATAAAAACTAGTGAGAGCATTCAATGAAATCTGTGGTTCGACTTCAAGAAGATCAGAGGGAAGCCTAGGATCATATATTTTGGGTATCTCTAATTCAGGTGAAACCTCAACCTCTTCATCAGAAACATCCTTTGAAATGGCCATATTTTTTTTTTTGTTTTTTACACTTTTTCCCAGGAAAGTATTTATCATCACAATTGTAGAAAAGATCCTTGAGTTGGCATTCAACCATTTCCTCCCATGGTGATTTTTGGATCTTGAGAGTAGGGGCCTGAAGGGTAGGGGTGGTGGGTTTTGGGCGAGGAGAAAAAGTGAGTTTTATTCTCTAGGCCAATATGACCTCTTGTGCCTTCTTGGCACATTTAGTTGCTTCCAACTAGGTTTGGTGGCGAGCCATGATGACCTGGGATCATATTTGATCCTTGAGGCCACTGATAAATCATTCCCAGAAGAAGGCATCTTTCATGCCCTCCGTGTGAAAATCCAAGTGATCAAAGGTAGTGATAAAATCTTCCACTATGCCATACTATTTCAACTTGGTAAGATGTCCTAAATGGTGGGTGTATGTGTCAAATCATTCCAAAAACTCAACAACAAACTATGTCCAAGCAACATACCCTTGGTGTGCATTTCTGTGCCATTTCCACCATCGACATCTTTCCATATCCAAATAGAGAATTCCATAATGAATCTTGGTCAAATCATCAATAATACCATGGAGGGAGAAATAATGTTCCATCTAAGTAACCCAAGCTTCTGGATCTGAGCCATCAAATTTGTTCACCTTGACTCAAGGAAGATGGGGTCATGAGGTAGGGAGTTGGAATGAGAGTGTAGAGGTTGGGTGGAGTCAACACCTTCAGTATAGAGTGGTGGATAAAAGGAGGAAGGGCCCTAAAATTTGTTCATGAATTGTTGGAGAGTGGAATTGAATTCAACAATATGGTTACTGAGATGTTATTGGATGTGTTCCATTTTGGCATGAATGATAAGAATGCCACTATGTAGTTTGTCTTGAAGGGAAATAAGGTCAGTGCCCAATTTCTGATTGGTTTCTTCTTGGTGGGTGGGATCCATGAGGAGATGAGGGGTGGGTCCATGGACAAAAAAGAAGATAAGTGATATATACCATTGTTATTAGAGAAATGAGAGGAAGTAAATGGAATAAGTGGGAAATAAGGGTGTTGGGAAGGGTATGGGTCCATGAGGTAGAACAAAGGTTAAAAATGAAATGTATTACAACGAACAAGGAGAAAAGGTGAATCCAATAAGATAGGTATCGAATAAGAATGTGGACATGACCCAAAATATTTTTTATTTTTTACTCCTGCCGAGTTATACTCTATCTTTAATAATACTCTGGTGTCTAAATTCCTAAATTCTAAGTAGGAAAAAATGTGTAGGAATTTTGCAACTAGAATGTAGGAGGCAAGATTGCGTGGCCAAAATATCCTTTCGATTCCTTGTCAAAAAATTCCCCACTGGTTATGGTTTGCAGGGTGCCTATGGATAAGAGTTTACCCTATGCTATAGCTCTTTTATATATGTGTGTATTAGAACAATAGTACTAGGCCCAATATCTTAGGGAACCAACTAGGGAGGATCAATCGTACCCTTAGTTGTAGTACCTGATTACCCAGGTACTAGAAAATATCTTCCCAAGTGTTGTTCTCGGTGGCACTATAACAGTGAGGCGGTTGATCGGTTGATATAGGGATGGTTTCAAGAGACCTAGGGGACTCCTTATATACCTATCGGTATGTGGGAGTGATGTTTGTGTGCAGATTATGTCTGATGCAGTACTACTCGAGGGGTACCAACAAGGGTTACAAAGGTTTCCAACAAGGGAGAAACTTTGGTTTCTAAGAAACCAAGTTAGTTTGTCTTTATCCCTTATTGTAGTCTTCCCCATTGCAATTTTATCCATTGAGCAAAAAATATCTATGATTTTAAGAGATTGATAGTTGTTGGGTATGTGTTATATTTATTGGTCCTTGACCAAGTTTTGAAGAGTACTTGGTCATACTTGACCATTTTTGGGACTGCGACAACTTGCCAAGGAAGGAGCACAACGTGAAGCAGAAATTAAGGAAGCAAGACCTATTTTGGGGTCTATTTTAGGGTTTTTGGGTTGATGTAACAGGAAAGGGATGTCGACCCATGGGTTCACCCACATTTGGGCCCATTTTGTAATATATAAATAGGCAATATAGATAGTAAGATAGGGAGGAGATAGTAATATAGTACATATGTGTGATGTATGAATGGAAGCTTAGTGCTAGTATTTGGATCTTTGTGATCATATGTTTCTTAGAGTTCTCTGTGCATGAGATAGGAGATCTAAGTGAAGGTTGTTATAGTATTTTGCTGAAGAGCAAGGAAGAAGGATCTAGCGAGTTGTGCATATCCTCTGTCCTATGTGAAGTAAGGGTCATTAAATCTTTGTCCTGTAACTGCTTGACCAAGATAATATAAAGAATACTTTGTGGACGTAGCTCCAGGGTGGGGGTGAACCATGGTAACTATGTGTATGGTGTTTTGTACTTTGCTCTTATGTATTTATCTCTTTCTTTGGTAAGTGCTTGATGTGGTTACGTAGATATAGTATGCTTTGTGATGTTGAAGAATGAATGAACATTAGATCTGATATATGATATGCTCAGTGCTTGATCTATTGAATCTAACCTATATTTCTGTGGATAAGTACTTAGTATAAGTATTCACTGCGATTCTCTATGCCTTCTGCGAAGTTTATTAATGAACATATATTAAGGGATAATTGATGCTAAGTGTGCTATAGGAAAGATAATCATAGATCTATGTCCTAGCTAAGGTTGCAGACACCTGAGTCTTGCAACCACTCCTGCCTCTACCTCGGGTGAGACTTCATTTGCTTCGCAGGTGTTGCCGAAAGGGCCGATAGTGAGGGCTTTGTTGGTGAGCTCTTGAGAGTTGAACCCTGGGTCTGCCCCTGTGCCAAAAAATGGTTCCGTTTTCGAGACCTGGAACTGTGATTGTTGGGAACTGAAGAAGAAGAATCTTTGTGTGAAATAAGCTCTATGCGCAGATCTGTTTCCCTAGTGCGCAGTGTTCTATTTGACCTGTGAAGCTTTGTGCCAAGAAAAGAGGTCAGATATGAAGGAAATAGTTTAGATCTATGAAGAAAGAGGTCAGATCTGCAAGAAAAAGGTAAGATCTGTAAGCTCTATGCCTTGATAAAGGTAAGGATAATTAAAAGTCTTAGATTTAGAATCTTTTTTCTCTACAGAAGTAAGATAAGTGATTTTTTTTTTTTTGTTCCTAAAGCATGGATCTAGGTATGTTTGATAGATTTTGTCCTAGCTTCAAAACTGGGGCATTAACAGATGAAAGAAAATTTGATATGAATAGATCTGATAAATATAGTGATAGATATGTTATACCTTGTTAAGAACCAAATATCAATATAGCATAGAAAAACCTTGGAAAAAGTACTCAACGCCTTGAAAAAGAGACAATTTCAGATAATAAGCCTCTTCAAGGGGGAAACCTCCTTTTACCCCACTTAAATGTTCAAGTACAAGATGATTCAAAATGAAAATGTCTCCTTGGT
>SNQJ01S0091381.1:41124-53131 GCA_010110895.2 Picea sitchensis | reverse complement strand
AGGAAAGCAACCCATTAAGAAACCTTGTGAAAATTCACCTACATGTAGCATATGATATATAAATTTCCTAAAGACCTAGGATTATTTGCTCTAATAAAATGACCATTGAACCATGCTCCATTGTTGGTCATTTCATCTAATGGGAAATTGCATGTAATATCCCTTCTATAGTTGGGAGAGTGTTTCATGTTGAATACATTCTCTTAACTATAATTGAAAGGGGATGCATTACTCAATTCTTCCATGAATTTATTGTGTTGTAAGGAATGCAGCATTAGAGAAAGTGAGATCATACACACTAATCTATTTAAGAAAATGTAAAGGAAACGGGATCAACATTCCCAAAAATAAAAAGTTTTGGGTTTTTATTTAATTTAATTTTTTATTTTTTAAATTTAAAAAAATAGTTATTAATTTCAAATTTCAATGACAAAACTTGTCACAACCATTAAACCAATTAAAAAATAAAATTCTATTAAAAATACTATATAAAAAATAAAAATGTACAACTACACATTATATAAACATACGATTTTTTTTAAATAAATGAAATTAATAAAAAAAGAAAACAATATTCCAAATTGAGCTTTATGAAGGTGAAACCCAATTTTTTTTAACCATGAGTGTATGAGAGGAATAAAATTCAAGTATACACGTGGTAGGTTAGGGAATAAAATTCAAAATAACATTTTATTAAAAACTAACTCTAGAAGTTTTGAATATGGACATTAGATAAGCATAACAAGTCACCAACCTACTTAAAATGAAAAAGACAAACTCATGATTGATATGAGAAATTAGCAACTTACAAAGTGGTTGTTGAATATTTTATTTGAATAAACTCTATGGTTGGACATTTATGTCATGTCATGTTTTACATTATAGGATTTTGTTCAGATTTTTGAAACATTTGTTTATATGTTTTAAATATTAGTATAGATTCATTAAAATTTTTAAATATTANTGCCCCCTCGAAGAGGCAAGTGAACATGAGAGGATCCCTTCCATAATAGGATCCATTGTATGGTGTTGCCCTACCTCAAGGGTTTTCTCTATTTCTTGTGTTAATGTTATGGTGAATGATTTATGGTTTATTCTTGGTATTATTGAAGTATATTTGCAGATCTGGTATTGGATCTTAACACAATGGGCTGGAGGAGACCCTCCTAAGCCTCCATATTCACCATCGATTTCTATATATTCTTCCTCTGATCATTCTCATCGTTCTCACCATTCTAGCCATAAATATTATTTTAAGAAACCATTATTAAATCTTGATGTAAAAATTTATTTAACTATGTTTAATGGAGATGTTAATCCTGAAAAGATAGATGACTGGATCCGATAGGTTGAAGTATATTGTCGTGTTCAACATATTGATGAAGAGGAAGTTAAAGTGCAATTGGCCTCTCTTCGGTTGGAAGGCACCACTCTCATATGGTGGGAGAGAAAACTTTAGGACATAAGTAAGTATGGTAATATTATTTCCCGACGGTCAAAATTTAAATCAGAAATAAGGAAGTAATTTTATTCATTGGGTTATTTACATAAATAAATGATGGAATAGAAAACTTTAAGACAAAGTAAAGATCAAACTATACAAAGTTTCATGAAGGAATTTAGGAATAAATATCTTTCATTAAACATTCCTTTTGGTTATTATGAAACTTTAATGAAGTATATTAGTGCACTTCACAGTTATATTCATCATACCTTACTACTGTTTAAACCCACCAATCTTGACTAAGTTTGTGTGAAATCCACTCACCTTGAGAACAAGGGAAAGCATGTTCAAGAACATTCCACAAGGAAACCTTCCAAATTCCCACATTACCAATTTAAAGGGAAGTTTCAAAGGAAGGAAAAAAATACCGCCACTGTAAAGAGGGAAGAAGGAAAGCCATCTTGCACTTACTACAAGAAGGATGGTCACGATGATGAACACTATTGGAAATTACATCTAGAGAAAAGACCGAAATAGTTTGGTGGAAAGGGGAAGACAAAGACCATTCCTATAGTGCAACAAGATCTTGGTTTCGATTCCGGAGATGGGGAAAATATCACAATGGTTGGAGTACAAGGTAAAGAATCCCTTCATGCTAGTTCAAATTCCAATAATGAATCTCATGATAATGAAAGAAAGAGGAATGAATTATTTCATATATGAATTGTATCTAAGCACACTAATATATATACATTATTTGATCTGGGTTCCCAAGTAAAATTGATATCTGAAGCACTTGTCAAAAATATGGGTCTTGAAACCAAACCACATCCAAAGCCTTATCCTCTTGGTTGGGTATGTGATAAAGAAAAAATTAATGTCACCAAGTAGTGTAGCGTTATATTTTCTATTTCTTCAAAGTTGATTGATGAAGTGGATTTGGATGTTGTATCACTTGATATATGTGGCATAGTTCTAGGGAGTCCTTATCTTTATGATATAAAAGCAGTCTTTTTTTGTCATGAGAACAAATATCACCTTACTAAAGGGGGAGTGGAATATATTGTTAGAGCCCACAACATGAGGGCAAACACAACACTTGTTAGTGCAGGACAAATGAAGAGACTAATAAGAGATATGTACTCATGGTTGTAAGGGAAAAGGATGTCAGAACATCCGACGCCTTCCAAGGATGTGATCCTTCTCATAAGAAATAATTAATTGATATTATTTCTAAGTATGATGATATTTTTCAGGAACCAGATGGATTACCTCCTAAGAGGGAAATCCAACATGAAATACATATTCAACAAGATTCTCCTCTTCATAATGTGGGCATGTATAGGATGTTAGTTGTAGAGATGACAGAGATCAAAAAGTGGGTACAACACTTATTGGATCAAGGGGTCATCAGACCCATTTAATCTCCTTGTGGTTCTCTAACCGTGATGGTTCCAAAGAAGGATGGCACATGGAGAATGTGTGTCAATTATCGAGCCTTAAAAAAATCTCGGTGAAAAATTGATATCCTCTTCCTCATATAGATGATTTACTTGATCAATTAAAGAACGTTGTTTATTTCACTAATTTGGATTTTCACAGTGGATACCATCAGATCAGGCTTGCAGTATAGGATGCATGGAAAAATACCTTTAAAACCAAACATGGATTTTTTGAGTGGTTAGTTATGCCATTTGGGTTTTGTAATGCTCCAACAACCTCCATGCCTGTGATGACTGATGTATTCAGGCCATTTCTAGATGATTTTGTAATTGTATATTTAAACAACATTCTTATATTTAGTGGGACTTGGGATGAACATGTAAGGCATGTAAAACAAGTATTGGATACTTTGAAAATGGATAAGTTGTATGTAAAATTGTCCAAATGTGAATTTGGCAAGACTGCACTAGTGTACTTAGGTCATATTGTAGGAGGAGGACAATTGGAAATTGATCCTTCCAAAATTGATGTAATTGTAAATTGTCCTGAGCCCACAACTATAAGTGAAACATGGATTTTCTTGGGTGCAGTTCATTATTGGAGGAGATTCATAACAAATGTCTCTTTCATTGTACCTCCTTTGCATGCCTTGACCAATGTGAAGAACACTTTTCAGTGGGGAGGAAAGAAACAAATAGCCTTTGACACTTTGAAGGAGAATATTAGTACCGCAACAATATTAGCACTGCCAAATCTTCAACAACATTTTGAGACAGATCCCAATGCATACACCATGGGTGCAGTATTGATGCAATATCATAAGCCTATCTGTTACCACTATGAAATATTTGACCAAGATGTTTTTAACTATCCTACATATGATAAAGAGTTGTATGCATTAGTTAAAAGTGTAAAGAAATGGAAGCACTACTTGTTAGGGAAGGAAACAATCAGACATACATATCATCAGCCCTTAGAGTATCTCCAAGCACAAACCAAGTTGCAACAATCTCGAAATTACAGATGGATGTGTTTTCTTCAACAATTTCATTTAGTAATCGAATACAAAAAGGGTACAAGTAACAAGGTAGTTGATATTCTTTCTATACCTCCTATTACCGCTTCTATTATTTTGAAGAATGTTTCTTTATATCATGATAACTATGTGGAAAAATATGATGTTGATGAAGATTTTAAATAAGTATATGAGAAGATAACCCATGGTGCACAGGTAGAGAACTATTGTATGTAGGGGAAACTACTCTACCATCTTGGAAAGATATGTATTACTACAAGTGAATGAGTCCATGTAATACGAGAACCTCACACTTCTCTTGTATCTGGGAATTTTGGGGTAGGACAAACTATGGCTCATGTAAAAAGGTTTTGTTACTGGACTCATATGAAAACAATTGTAACTAAATATGTAAAGGGGTGTGTGATGTGTTCTACTTGTAAGCCCACTTATATAAAATTGGGGCTATACTCACCACTTCTTGTTCCATCCCATCCATGGGAGAATATCTTCATGGATTTTGTAGGGGGTTTACCAATGTCGAAAATGGGTCATGACTATTTGTATGTAGTAAAGGATAGGTTTAGAAATATGTGTATCTTGATTCCATGTAAAAGTAAGATCATTGTTGATAAGAATTCTAATATCTTCTTTCAGTATGTTTGGGTTCACTTTGGGTTAACCACATCCATTATCTCAGATCGAGATACTCTATTCCTTGGATATTTTTGGACAAACTTGTGGAGAATGATGGACACCAAGTTGAAGAGGAGCACTACCTTCCATCCACGGACCCACAAAAAACAAAGGTTGTTAATCAAACAATCGTACTCTTTCTTTGAGGTTGTTGCAACAAGCATACCAAGTTGTGGGATGAACATATACCCTATGTACATCATTCTTACAATCAAGCCTTACATTCCTCCACTTAATGTTCGCCATTCGAAACATGTTTTGTATATTTACCTAAGGTCCCTTTGGAATTGATGTATGGGAGAGATGTTTATTCAAATGAAGAAATAAATGAAGACAGGACCACAAGTTCATTCAAAGGATCCAAAAGGTACACCAAGCAGTCAAGGAACAATTGGAGAAAAGTCAAGCACAATATAAAGATTGACATGAAAAACATAGGTTTGATCATCAGTTTAAGGTTTGAGACTAGGTATGGAATCACATCAACAAGGAGAGATTGAAGGGTGAATACAAGAAACTCAATCCCATCTGATATGATACACCCTTCACTATTTTGGAGAAAAGCGGAACTAATGATTTTTGTCTAGATCTTCCACCATATATGCATATTTACTCAGTTGTAAATGTGGAAAACTTGAAAAAAAATTAGCCTCACATGATCATGGATTAGGGCGAGGAAGTTTCAATACCTTCAGTTGATGAGTTTTCTCCTAATTACTTGGACGAGTTGAAGGAAGTTATCATCCTAGAAAAAAGGAAGAGGGATTCATGCAGGGGTGATGTTGATTATCTTCAAGTGGGATTAAAGGGAAAAAATCCAAGGAAAGAAATGTGGATTGAGAAAGGCAAGGTGGGGGAAGTCTTCCCTCACTTATATGTTGATTGATGAAAGAATTTTGTGGTCCAAAAATCTCTCAGTGGGAAGGCGTGATCCAAAAAGGATTCAACGAAGTATAAGGATAACTCAACATTCGCGGAAGCACCTCAAGAAGTTCAGAATGTCCTTAGAAGATAGAGAAAGGGAAAAAATTCAAAGTCCTAAAAACTCAATGAAAATGCCTTCATCGTGAAGAGTGTGTCACAAGATTTCCAACGATGTAAATGTCTCATCAAACAAAGTTACAAATCAAAAGGTATTTGCGGTGAAAGTTTTGGTCAACCTAGCCCAGTTAGTAGGGATGAGTCAGCATTTGTACTGCTGACGTCAACAACATTACAGATGATGTCAGCATCCATAAAGGGTACATGGCACACGTATATGGAGACACATGTCAATATGACATCATCGTGATGATGCGGCAGAACCCGAGGCTGCCATGTGTCACTCGTTTTTGGAATTTTCCGGTCAGTCTGTGGACTAATGGGAAAGTGCCATGGGGTAGTCTGTACAACCATGTGGTAGATCGTATAACCACCCGATAGGTGACATGGCAGTCTGATGTGTCAAAGGTGACATGGAATGTCCATGCAATATGGTGACATGGAAAAATAAAAATCCGCTACATGGCCTAGTTATGGGTTGCCGTGTGGTAGCAGGAAAATTCTCAAGGATGCCCAACAACTGAAAATTTCAAAAGTTGGCGGGGTTAGATGGTGCCAACCCCCAATTTTCTAAGTATGGTAGGGATTCCGCCAAATCTGTCCGGATGAAACCACTATGTTGAAGTTAACCATATACACCAAAGGATCCGCCATAGTTAACTAGTCTTCCAAATGAACTCCACCAAATATACCATAGTGTTGTAACAATACATAAAAAATGAGAGTCTGCGGGTTCGACCCCGAGATCTCCCCTAACCTCTTCGCCTTTGCATTATCTGACCAACCACTTGGGGTGTGACTTGGTATAGTCCACCCATATTATTATTTAAGTTTTGAAATCCACCAATACACGAGGGGGGGGGTTAGACCAGGGTGCACGACCATACAGATGGAGGCATAGAAAATGAGGCATTTTTCAATTAATTTATTGCAGGTGTAGGCACAAAAATCGAGACACAATTTCTCTTGGGCCTGAAAGTGTCAGACTCGGATCAAGGCATGGAGACAATCATTTTTGAGTAATTTGATGCCACGAATTCAGTGGTGTTGTTTGTTTTTTGATATGAGCAAATATTTTTCAACTTAACTCCAGAATGAGGTATACTTATGTATTTTTCCAAATTCTTTTGTTGAGTTAATAAAAAGGCCTACCCATTTGAGAGAAGGACCTGGAGACGTAGTCCACTAGGGACGAACTCCCTTAACAAGTTTTTGTGTTTAGATCTACTTCTGATATCTCTTTATCATTGATTTTTACTTCTTTATTGTGCACTTCATTTTATTCTCATTTAATATAATTCTTTAATAAGTCACATTGATGAAAATATCCTGGATCAAGAATGGAGTTACATAAAGGATGAACAAGACATTCATGGAAAAATCAAAGAGCATGCTTAGTGGTGTCGAGTTAGGACATGAATTCTGGGTAGAGGTAGTGGGTACATCATGTTACCTGGTCAATCGATCACCCTCATTAGCGTTGGATGATAAAACTCCACACAAGGTATGGATTGGTAAGAAACACTCTCTTGAACATTTCAGAGTGTTTGGTTGTGATTCTTATGTACATGTTCCAAAGGAAAATAAGAGTAAGATGGATAATAAAGATGAAAAAGTGTATCTTTATTGGTTATAAAGATGATGTGAAAGGTTATAATATTGGAACCCAGAAACTAAGAAGATTGTTTACAGTCAGGATATTTTTAGAGAGGTGAAATATGTTTCGAAACATGAATTCCTACCAAGGAAACAAGAACCTAAGAAAATAGAGTTTGAGTTGGATAATGCAAAATCTGAATAAATTGAGGAAGATGATGAAGAAGAATAAGAATCTCATACCCCAATATTGAGGAGATCAAAGAGGGAAATAAGGAAACTAGAAAGGTATATCCTACCTGTTTTTCAGTCTAATTTTTCTTTATCTATTACAGATGATGATCCCATAACTGTTAGAGAAGCAGTGAATTCATAGGATAGTAAACTCTGGAAGAAGGCCATGGTTGAAGAAATGGATTCCTTGGATAAGATTGAGGCATGGGATCTATTTGAGTTGCCAGCTAGAATAAAATCTATTGGTAGAAAATGGTTGTTTAAGACGAAGTTTAATGTAGAAGGAAAAGTGGAGAAATACAAAGCTTGGTTAGTAGCAAAAGTTTATTCCCAGGTAGAGGGAATTGACTTTGGTGAGATTTTTTCTCATGTTTCCAGGTTAAATTCTATTATATTTCTTTTATCTACTGTTGTTGGTTTTGATATTGAAGTGGAACATATGGATGTGAATACAAAATTCCTACATGGGGATCTAGAAGAAGAAATCTACATGAAGCAACCATAAGGCTTTGTAGTGAAGGGAAAGAAAGAGATGGTTTGTATGATAAATAAGTCACTATATGGTATGAAGAAATCACCTAGGATGTGGTACCAAAATTTTGACACATACATCCTTGGATTGGGATTTGTAAGAAGTAGGGATGATCACTGTGTATATTCCAAGCAGGTTGGCAATCACTTCATTTATGTAGTGTTTTATGTTGATGAAATGTTGCTGGTAGGAAATAACATGGATGTTATCAAGGAGGTGAAATCACAGCTATCCTCCAAATTTGACATGAAGGATATCGATGATGCTAACTTCATTTTGGGAATGGAGATTAAAAGAGATCGTGCAAATAGGAAACTTTGGTTGAATCAAAGAAAATATGTTGAGAAAATATTGTAGAGGTTTAATATGCATGGAAGTAAACCGATCAAGGCTCATATTCCTATAGGTGTAATGATCCAGGTGGATATTGGTGGCCACCCACATGTTCCAACTAGCTCCTCTTGTTTTTTATTAGTTCAACATGTTCTTCTGTACTTCTTTGTAATTGTGATTTCTACACTTATGGGGATTTATTAAGCCCTACACATCTTCAAGGTGGATACATGTGGCCTCCCATCTAATCCAACTAGCTTATTTTGTATGTTTTCATGTCAACACATCTTGTTGTACTTTCAAGTCTGTTTTAGGGCCCTTAACAATGTTTTTTTGTTTCCCCATAGTCAAGCTGAAGACATGGTTAGATTTTGATGACATAATGTGTAGTTATCTAAAATAAATTTCCAACGGGATATCACGTGCCTAAAATGAAGATCGTAGGCAAAAGTTACGAACCCTATAAGTTAATGTACAAACTTACCAAAACGGGGCCCACGTGACTTTTGGAATTTCATCTCCTAGTGTTAGGTTTTTGGATGGCTAGGGTTTGGGCATTCATTTTTATCATAAAAAGGCCTTTAGAGGATCATTGTAATCATATTCTTGTGAATGAGCATATCCATCACATCTCTTCTCACAGATAAATTTGTCACCATTCTAGACAATCTTTCACTCTGTATTTTTACAGTCTCTTTACAATTATTTCATTAATAGAAATCAAGTATTGTTGTACCTCTCTGTTTTTGGAAATTTTCATGAGTATTTCTTTGTAATATATATTTTTTCATTTTGTTCCAAAAATAATATGGATCATGTAAACGTATTTGTAGATCAGTGTCCCAAGACACAGGAAGAAGAAGAGGACATGTCCCATGTTCCATATGCTAGTGCAATTGGTAGTTTGATGTATGCAATGGTATGTACTAGACCGGACATTGCAGATGTAGTGGGAGTTTTGAGAAGGTATATGTCAAAACCATGGAAGGCACATTGGACAACAGTAAATAGGGTCTTCAGGTATTTGTGTGGCACTACCATTTATAGATTGTGCTACCAAGGAATACTGGACAAAGTGTTGGACATACATGGGTTTGTTGATGCAGACTAGGCTGGAGATATGGATCACAAAATATATACAAGTGGGTATGTGTTTAACCTATTTGGAGGAAAAATCAGTTGGATGAGAAAAATACATGATATAGTGGCACTTTCAACTATAGAAGTTGAATACATGGCAGTCAGTCATGCAAGCAAGGAAGCAGTATGGTTACATAGATTTTGTTCAGGTATTGGGTTGGTACAACAAGCAGTGAGATTAGATTGTGACAGTCAGAGTGAAATATTCCTACCAAAGAACCCTTCTTATCGTTCAAATACAAAGCATATTGATGTTCAATATCACTTTGTGAGAGAGATGGTTGAAGAAAAGAAGGTGTTGCTGGAAAAGGTTGACACTTTGAAGAATGTTGTAGATTCATTGACAAAGTTTATGAGCACAAACAAGTTCTCCTAGTGTAGAGTAACAATGGGAATTGTTTCCCTATATTGTTGACTATGTAATCTAGTGTTCGACTTTGGGAAGCACCCCAAAATTTGTTTTTGGGCAGTTTTTGCTATTTTAATGTTTTTTTTCTATTTTTAGCAGTTTTCTAAATTAATCCTAGATTAAGGGATTAGGGTATTGGTAGCTACAAGATACCTAAAATATTGTATATATTGTATTGTGAATGGTGAAATTAATACAATGAAGATTTTAAAGGTGTGACACCAAGGAAGGATGGTTTTGTCCTGGTTAAGGGTTTCCAACATAAATCTCTGTGTACTGTGTGTATGAGCCATTGATTAATTTCTGTTTTTCTTAAAAATCTGTATGCATTTCTTTACTTCACGTGTTTAAAACTTACAATAGTATACGTCTCTACCTTGGAAAAAATTAAACCCACAATTCCTGCGAAGGAAAGTGATCTGATACCACTTATAATATAATATGCAGAAACATGAAGATTTAATAGATATCAATGGAACAACAAAATGTGAGAAGAGAAACACTCGAAATAATATCTTTAATCAAAGAAATAAATGTTCACTTTCCTCTTTGAGGGGGAAAATTCCAACATAGTAGAGATCTATTACAATAATTCTCAATTCAAGATTTTGTCATGCCCCCTACTCTTATTTATACTAATTATATATACTTCTAAAGAACATTCTAGAGGAATATCTTTCTAGAAGCGAAAGATTCTATTAGGTATTCTTACATTGACTTGTTCACATTTATTAAATAGGTCTTACTAACTAATGTTGGCCTTTATTATATGGAAAATACATTTAGGCCTTATTAACTAATGTCGACATTTATTACATGGAAAATATATTATTCTATCTACATAAGGAGTTAGGTCCCTAACATATCGCACAATCAACGATGGTTCCAAAAAATAAAAAAAAATTACGCCAAAATATAAAGCAAAATATAAGTATTGATGGCTTGTTGGGAGGCTAATGATTGACATGTCTTAAAAAAATGTACTTAAATCCAATTAGAACACTTTCCATTTTATGCTAAGGAATTTATGGAAATCGTTCGTTTAACCTAAGAATCCTTTTCACCTAATCCCTCATCCCTAGGGGTAGAAAAAGGAAGTGGTAATTGGAAGATCTTATAGAAGTAAAGTAACATGAATTGTTACAAAACATTTGTAACTACAAGACAAAAGAACCAATCAAGACCATAAAAGGTTATAGATGAAGAAACCCCAACAAAAAATTGATCACAAAGAAATAACATTCAAGGAATATAAGGAAACTTCATATCAATGTCTCTATCAACAATGAATTATAAAGCCTTTGAAATTGATAGAACAATGTTTACAAACAATAGATAAGCTAAAGGAAAGCTATACTATACTCATAAAAATTACACAAATCCAAAAAATAAAGCAAGCATAGGCATGATAAGACAGGTAAACAAGAAAATAAACATACATGCATAAAACCAAAATTGTTTGCAGATTGTACAACAAGATGGAAGTTGCAATGATGACAATGAAAACTATAAATATCACTGTTACACATCAAAATTACTCACTTCAATAGTGTCGCAAGTGTCGTCATTATAAGTGTCGCAAGTGTTACATTTTGCTCACAAATGTCGTAAGTGTCAAGCAAAGCATACTGCCATGATGCTTATGTCATACTTATAACGACATCAAAAAGACACTTAAAACACCTCAAAAACTTGATTTGGAGGAAGAGGAATGATTAAATGGAGTTATGTACCTCTTGCCATCTGAAAGAACCATTGAATCTGGGTTTTTAGAAGAGAGTGCTCCCCTATACCTCTCTCAAGAGTGTTGGCGCCCCTCTATAAGCTATCAGGGAGCATTATAACACTCATTTACCCTTTTGCAGGAGAGCTCCTACCCTCAGGAGTGTTGGCACTCCCCTATACATTACTAGGAGTGTTATAACACTCTGAGTGCCCTTTTGAGGGAGCGCTACCTATTCTGGGCAGCAGTTGATTTGTTGAGAAGAATGGGGGAAGGATCTTTTCACTCTTAGAAGGTAGTTGGATTCGAATCCTCAATCAAGCCATGATCTTAGGGAAGATCCCTAACTGAAGGAGGAAAATCCTCAACTCACCCCAAAGATATCTCAAGTTGTTGAGCCT
>SNQJ01S0091381.1:12735-24040 GCA_010110895.2 Picea sitchensis | reverse complement strand
ATCAATTTTGAATTTCCTTTCACCATCTGTCTTATATATATATATATATATATATATATATTGGAAACTGAAGTGGGGGCAATCAATTTGTATAAGTAATACCAGGGGTGGTATCTACATAGAATTCCCAACAGAGGCCTGTCAACTTTCTTTGAGTGCTCTAGACCAACTTTCTCTTATCCTTCACGACGCCCTAGCTCGTAGGAAAACAAAGGGAGGAAATCTTTTCCAGAGGCCTTCTTTTGAGAAAGACTTAACCATTTGAAAACTGTTTAAAGACTTAAGAGAGTTAAGGTCTGCCCACGCATGGCCTTGTTTAGTAGGGGACCAAGAAACTATGAAGAAAAATTTACTTACGGAGATGCTTGCCGATTTCCCAATTGGAAGCAGAAACTCTTTTCCTCAGGGGATGGTAAGGGTAGGTGTCAGAGCTTAAGGAGAAAGGGACAAGGGTGAAAAAGGGAAAGAAAGTAGGCCATGGGCCCCCCAAAAAATGGATGTTATTGTGCAATCCCGACTCAGGTGAACACATTGTACATGCAAGACTACTACTACATTTAAAATATATTCATTTGAAAACCCGGACACTTCGGAATTTCATCTCTTTGCCTTACCACTTTATCTTCTTCTTAAAAAAACATTCTTTATCACTTGTTGGGAGGCTCTATTTCCATATACCTGACCGTCCCTTTCTCCTTTCATAGTTTGGGCTGTAATTTGGAGGCCTGCATGAAACACCACGAAGAGTATTAGGTCTTCAGGATTTATGGGATCCTGTGTGTCAAAACGTATGCCTCTACTTCTAGGAAATCAACCACCTGTTTTATTCTAGATGAAAGTGAACTTACCGAAGAATTTTATGAAAAGAAAAGAGAAAACAAACCGGTATGTACAATGGAGGTATGGAACAAATTTATTGCATATAGTGCTTTAAGTAACACCCGTTGACAGGGGCACTAAGAGTCACACCATCCAAATTCTCTAACAGGAATGAATTATTCCCTTTAGAAGCTGAGACTTTGAATGGTCTGTGCTAGATATGATCAAATTTACCATGTTTTGCCAAATCTTCCCGCTTGGCATCCCATTTAAGAACCAAATTACTGGGGAGGAAATCCCTATTTTTGGCTTTACGATCAAAAAGCGCTTTCATGTTGTCCTGGTATTTCTGCATCCTTGCGTCTACCTCGGTCCTATGTTGTTGGACCTCGATCAAATGATTTATTCTTCTAGTGACGTGGTTTGGCTCTTCTCTCTCATCTTGCCAGAGCTTCATTACAGGGAGCGCCAAATTTATAGGTAAAACCACATCAGTCCTGTACACCATTTGAAAAGGAGAAGTACCAATGGATTTCTTCGTACCTATCCAGTTTTCCCATAAGGCGTATTTTAAGTGTACATGCAAATATATTTTGTTTTCACTTAGTACCTTCTTGATTATGGTAATCAAACTCTTATTTGATGATTCGGCTAACCCATTACCTTGAGGGTAATACGCTATGGAGTGGCCCAATACGATGTTATATTTTTGTCAGAAGATGACCGTAGCCATAGACTTGAATGCCTGGGCATTATCCGTCACTATTTTTTGGGGACAGCCAAATATGGATAGTATGCTCTCTTCCAAGAAATCTATCACCACCGAATCGATTGCCTTCTTAGTGGGAATATCCTCCACCCATTTGGTGAAATAATTTGTGGCAGTGAGGATCCATTTGTGTTGAGCGCTGGAATGTGGGTTGATTTCACCTATAAAATCCAACTCCCATTGTTGAAAAGGGGGTTCGGTTTTGACAGGAACTAGAGGTAGCACTGGGAGCTTTTGTTTTCCTGCAAACAACTGGCAAGGGTTGCAGTCTCTGACTTTGATGTTGACCTCTGAGAAAATTTTAGGCCAATAATATCCTGCCCTCAGGATTTTATGAGCTGTTGTCCTCCAGGCATGATACCCTCCACACACACCTTCATGGAATTCACTTATGACCCCCTCTATTTCTTCTTCTACCAAAAAAACTAGTAGGAAACCTAAGGGGTCCTTCTAATACAGTTGACTTTCGGATATGCAGTACTTCACCGCATGTAGCTTCAGTGTCCTGGCCTTAGCTGGAGACAGATTGCTAGGGCATTTTAGGGTCAGTAGGTAGGCCACTATATCTTTATACCAATCTGATAAGACAAATTTATTTTTAATTTTGTAGATCGCTATTTGGTCATCGGGCTCATTTACATCCCCCTATCCCTCATATCCTTGCAAGTTATTTATTCCGAGCACTTTGAATTTGATTCTGCCAAGAGCTTAGCCAGACCTTGTCCCTTTACTAGTTTCGTTGATTTTACCTCTAGGTCGAACTCTTGGATTTTAGCGAGCCACCAACCCCTCTTACCATGACTGTCAGGATGGACCAATATATCCTTCACAGAACTAGTGGGAACATATGCGATTACCTTGCAGTGTAGCACGTAAGTTCTAAAATCCTTCAAAGCCTTAACCATAGCATACACTTGTTTCTCCATTATATCATATCTCAGTTTAGCATCTCTAAGACTTTTACTAAATAAGGATATTGGTTTCTCGAAACCCTCTTTATTCCTTTGGAGGAGTACTGTCGCCACTGTGTGTTTGGAGGCAAATGAGAAAATCAGGAAATCCTTTAGGTAATTAGGGCTTGCTAATACGAGCGCTTCACTAATAACTTTCTTGATGTGTGCAAACGATGCTTTAGCCTTCGCCGTCCATTTCAATTCGTTGTTCTTCTTGAGCATATATGTGATCAATTTCACGATTTCAACAAAGTTTGGGATAAATCTTCTCAAAAGATTTATTTTTCCTGAAAATGACTGAATTTCTTTTATATTCCTAGGAATATTTATGGTGTCTATAACTTCCACCCTTTTAGGGTCAATTTTGATTCCGTCCTGGGACACAATGTGTCCCAAGAGTTTACCTTCCTGCATAGCGAAGTGATACTTCTTGGGGTTCAAAGAAAAACCGAATTTTTGGCATTTTTCAAACATTTGCTTCAGGTGCAGCAGATGGTCTTCGTCGGATTTGGAGAAGACAGTTAGGTCGTCGAGGTAGATAACCACAAAGTTATCCTTTTCACCGATAAAAGCAATGTCCATAGCACATTGGAAGGTAGCATATGCGTTCATCAGACCAAAAGGTGTTTTGTCATACCTAAATGTGCCCCAAGGGGTGGTGAAAGCTTTTTTTTCTTTATCATGTTCATTGACGACAATTTGATTATAACCGAAAAACGCATCGATCATCAACATCCTATTTGCCCCGACTACTTTTTCCAAAATGTGATCCATTTTGGGTAGAGGATAGTTATCTTTGAGTGAGGACTTGTTTAGATTGCTAAAATCTACGCAAAACCTGATCTCCCTGATTTTCTTCCTAACTGGAACTAAATTCGCCACCCAGTCAGAGTACCTGAGAGCTAGAATAATTTTTGCGTCCAACATCATTTTCACTTCTCTTTCGACCACAGGTAGAAAAATGGGGTTGATTTGTCTGAGCTTCTGTCTGAAGGGCTTAATGCCAGGTTTCAACGGTATCTTGTGCTCGATTATTGAGGTATCATAGGTTCTGAGCTCCTTGTAAGACCATGCAAAGACATCTTTATACCACTTGAGTAAGTCCTTATACTTGTTTTTTATCTCAGGAGGAAGGTACTTTGATAGCTTCCCTATTCTAGGCTCTTTGGTGGTGCCCACATTGCATTCTTCGACCTCCTCCAGTTGGGGTTGCAAGGTGGTCTTCAAAGGCCTGTCGTTTTGATCAAACAACCTTTCCAAGGGTATCAAGCCCTTAGGGATCTGGTTACTTTTTAACACTAGTAGGCAATGATTTGCAATTTTTTCTCGAAACTCCTGGGGCTCTTCCCCTTCCCGCGTAACCCAGGTATGATTTTTTTGGTTCTCCTGGTCAATGTGGGTTTCAGAGAAATCACCCACCATTTCCAAGAACTTTCTGATCTGTTCATCATCCTCGAAGACTTTCCAGTGTTGTATGTTGTTTGGTATGTATGGTATGTGCCTTACCTCTATGTGGTACTTTAATTTGAAAGCGGTAGGGGCAGGGATGATTTTAAGGATGGAAATTTATTTTAAAATGTAGAAACCTTGGCAAATCTTAGTAGTCCTTCATATGCCAACTATAAATGTTTGGCGATATTTTTGTAAAAATATTCAAATTTCTAAGGATTCTATATAGTTTGTATAAACTTTTGGCGATTTTTAAGGTAAAATAATTTTATCCTATAGAATTTCGGTGAATCATTTTTAGAATAATGAATCGTTTTTGGGGAAAAACCATGGAAAATTATCCCATGAACGAAATTTATCCCCTAAAATCATCCATGGGTAGGGGGTACAAAATTCGAAGCTGCTTTGGCCAGTGAATCGGCTTGTTGGTTTTCGGCTCGTGGGATGAAATGAACCTTTACGGATGAAAATAAATTTTCCATTAGATCCCAGGCGCAATTTCTGTAAGACCTCAGTCTCATGTGTTTGGATTGATATTGTTGGTTTACCTGCTTGACAATTAGTTTGACATCTCCAAATACCTCTAAGTTCCTTATGTTCAGCTTCTTGGCAACTTCCAGACCCAGGAATAGAGCTTCATATTCACAAACGTTGTTTGTGCAGTCTACGTCCCATTGTAGCCTATAGGAGAAAGGGACGACAAATTCATTTTTAGGTGCTATGAAAATCACTCCCGCACCTGCTCCTTCACACAACGAAGCTCCATCAAAGAAAATTTTCCAAGTTCCAATGCTGTACATATTTTTGGCTGTCTTTTCGGTTCCGATTTCATCGGTTTCACCTTCTTCTGCGCAACTTTCTTCAGTATCGTCAAATCATAGAATAAAATTTCCCAGGTCTTGATCGACGATATAAACCAGGTAATTGTTAGGATTCTGTGGATTTCTTACCGTATATGCCAAACGTGTTTCTCTGTATAACCTTGAAAACTATCCACCAAAAACAGGGACTGTGGCGTAGATCATATCTAGCTGAAGGGATCCCCCGAGCTTGGCTCCCCAAGATCTAGATAATAGTAAAACATACTTGAGAGGTATATCAACGACAACTACGTCCATTAGGACGTTTTTCGCTGGAATTTGGGCAAGGGTGACTACTAGATCTTTGATCATGCCCATGCACTTAACTCTCCTTAAATTGAGCATGTAAAGATCTCCATAGGGTCTGGTGATTTCAAGGCCTAGTCTATCCATAATCGATTTTGGAATTACGTTATGAGAGGCCCCGGAGTCTATCATGTAATTATGCAACAGCTAATCGTGCACCTTCAGGGTAATACAGAAAGGGGTGACGGTATCTTTGGCGCCTTCAAAATGTGGACCAAAGGTGATATTAGGTTTGTCATCTTCCAGATTTATCACATCGAAGTGACTCACCAGATCTAAACAAATTATCATCTTGGTTATTTGTTTTTGGTACACAGTATTCTTCGCCAAATTGACCAAAGGTATGGGTATCTTTATCTTTTTTATCTCGCTTTCTAGAAAGAAAACTCACGTGATTTTATCTGTTTCCTTGGCCGAAACCTTGGGCTCCTTCCGATCTATTTTACTTTCATTTTTTTTGGTTTCGAGTGTCTGCATTTTGGCTGCCTTATTTTTTCTCGCTTGGGCTTCATCCCCTTTTATTTTAGTATTCTACGAATATACCCCTATGTTATTTCACATCACGATCTCTTTCTCGACGGGCTTGCATATTTCACCCCTAGGAAAAATTTTCTTGGGATGCGCAGTTGACATTGGTTTGATTCTGGGTCTTAGACTATACTTGGGCTAGAGTTCAGCCATTTCATGGTAAGTGAAGTCATCAACATCATTTTTGTCTTTGACCAATGATTGTTCCATGTTCAGGGACTTCTCATAATCTTATTTGGTCAAGTGAGGTTATACACATTCATCGCCTAAGTTGTTTACGTCTTCTTCCAAATATTTGAACTCTCGCATATCATTTCCCCCTATAAAATTTCCATTTTTCAGAGATGCTTGGATCTTTTGGTATTTGTTTTTAACTTGTCTTGGTTGGAACTGAGGATTGGAATTTCTCCTGAAATATCTCTTAATGAATTGATCCACCTTGGATTGATCTAGCTCCATTCTCGAGATTTTTTTTTATAGTTATTTTATTATCCTAGCCATGTCATCCATTTTGTCATTTGAGGATCTTCTAGGCCTAGAGGGACATGCTTTTTCTCTGAGACATCTAGTTTCCCTGTTTCCCATCTCAATTTTTGTTTTTAATTTACCCGAAGCCATCATGTTTGACTCAATTTCCAAAGCGTTGTCCTGCATTCGGGTTAGGTAGGCCCCTCTCCTTTATCTTAATAGTAGAGTGAAATCGGGTTCAAAAGATCCTACGAAAGTTACTTTGGCAATGGGTTGAGACAGTTTGACTTCAACAGGGATCTTATTATACAACTTGTTAAATCTTTGGATGAATTCCATAACAGTTTCAGATCCTTTTTTCTTTAAAGACTTGAACTCGATCAAATAGTATAAATGATCCATTTTCCTTGCAGGGATCATAAATGGCCTAGCCTTGCCTACAAAGAGATGAGTTTGGAGTTGGAAGAGGATAATTTCACTTAACATTCCCCCCCTCGATGGGTATCAGAACGTGCGTGGGTATTTCAGCCCACATACTCTAATTCAGAGCATTGTGCACCCACAACATCTATGTTCTCTGCGCACAGTGCGCCCAACGGTTTTTTGTTCACTGCGCATTGTGCACCCACTGTGCCTATGTCTAAACTATAACCCGCACATTTGTCTAGAGTCTTGAAATTGTGAGAGTGTTTTGTTTTTTTTGAAGGCCCCTAGCCTTTAAAATATTTCTTTAATGCAATTTGTAAAAGCAATACACTTAGATTCCCTCTCCAAATGAAGGGTTAGTCAAAGCATAGGAACTTAGGGGGTTAAAAAGAACCATATTTCTCCTCTTTTTCTTTGATTCGCCACCTATATGGCTTGTTTTGATTGTAAAATTTAAGTTGAGATAATTTACTATCACATATAAACACTTGCATTGGGACCAAAAATCAAACTTTAATTATTAAGTATGCTCTTCTCTCACACCATAGCAGGATATTGAGAATTAGAAACATGATTAAGGAGACATTTCATCTCCCTTAATATCTTTAGGAGAGGACAAATCCCCCCTAGGTATCCTCTTAGTTTCTTTTCAAAACATCTTAAATTTGTAAGGGCCCATGGATGCCCACATGTTGCAAAGATAGGATAGTTTTTGAAGCTACTTTCTTAGTTTACATCACTAGGGGAATTTAAAGGTTATAGGAACGGGCCCATACATGCCCACATGCTTGCAATCTAGGATAGTTGTTCAAAAAATTTCTTAGATTAAATCACATTAGGGAGTTTAAAGGATTGGTAAGGACCCACATGTCCACATGCTAGTTCTTTAGGTATTTTAAAATTTTGCAAGGTTGTACCAATGACATCTAGCAAGATAGGTAATCAAGATTTGTAAGGACCACAGGAAGTCCACATGTTGCAAGGTGACACCTAACTTATTAAAAATTTTGGCATATTTGCTCACTTTCTCACACACAAAGTCACTACTCACTCACATAAATTTCATCTAGAATCGTGGAGGTTGAAGTAAATTTCCTCCAAAGGGATTCCAAAACGTGACACTATTTATTGAAGAAATTATCCACACCCACTTAAATCAAACGAGATTGGTTCACACCCCCAATATCTCAAACAAACCACATCTAAAAGTTTTCTAAAAAACTCACTAAGTTTTCCTCCACAGGAGGTGCCAAAAAAATTTTTTAGTCTAGGTAGGATCTTGGGGGTAGGCATCCAAATAACCCCCCATTATTTGGTTCTCATATATTCAAACACTAGAAGTTGAAAAATAGGGAAATTTAAATTCCTCCAAGTCAAGTGTTCCTAACACCATAAGGAAGGGAGATACCCATGAAGGGTTGAAGGCCGGCGTTTGGTTGTTCCATGCATCCCCCCTTGAGGCACCCACCTCTTGGAAGGGATCCATCCAGTGACCCATTTTGAGGCCGAAAATATAAATGCCACACTTTGACCGAAGTACCTAGTGGCCAATTTTAGGACATCTACCCAGGTGGAAATTGTGGGCTGCAATTTCACCTTGATCAGATTTTGTGTGGCTATTTGGAAATATCACCAGCTCTTTCGGGATATGCACCCTCTACCCCTCATTATAACCGATTATTTCATCCTTCACTAGTTCCTCTTTCGGTGGCTTCAGAACCCACTGTTGAGTGCTATTGGAAGGTTCAGTGCTATTTGAGAGGAAAGATGTTACATCTCTACATGACACGAGCATTTGTTTTCTTTGTTCTCCTACATGAAGAAAATCCACCTACCCACATGTATGTTTCTTGTCAATTTTATTTATGTATGATTCTCTTGTGATTACATGCGAAAAATGAGATATATTGTAAAGGTCCAAAATATACAAGTCTCGTGTTCATTTATTTCTCTCATCACCATTTGCACACATTCACTTTGCTAGTCAGACATCATAGGGGACCCACATAATCCTTGTCTTTCTAGATGCTTGCAAAATCTCCCTCCTATTCTAAGAGGAGTTTCTAGTCTCACCAACTCACAGGATAAACCCTCTCACACCCCTGTGAGTGCTACTATCTTTGGATCAAATTTGCTTGGTTCCACTTTACTTGGGTCCAATTCCAAAGGCCAACTATCCACTAGCTCTCATTTACAAGGAAGTGGGGAGAAAACTGTTTATCAAGGGGGAAGTACAACCCCACCCAACCCCCTTCAAGGGTTAGGTACACAACCTTCTCATACCATGGCTAGAACTAATCCCCCACCACCACTCCACATGCCATATTTGGCATCCCTCAACATACCTAATTTGAGTAAACTCACAAATGACCCTATATTGCATGACCCCACATGGCCCTCTATGCCTACAAAACTGCCTTCAGACATTTCCATGTTTGAAGGAAAGTTTGGAGAAGATCTCGCCAACCATATCATGAACTTCCACTTATTGTTATCTTCAAACAACATCATGGACGAATCCATCGATTTAATCTTATTTTATCGCACACTTATAGGTCCATCAACCAAATGGTATGTGGATGAAAAATCAGGGTCCCACGTGACTTTTGAATCCTTGGCCAAAACATTTTTTACCTTATTTCAACTACCAGTTAGTCATGACAATGGTCTCTAACTTCTCTCCAAGTTTAAACAGATCTCAGCCACACATATTGCCGACCACATTCACGAATGGCATCGGCGACGTAGTTCATACAAAGTAGAAACCACCAGAGAACAATGCCTCGATTGGTTTCTCAGATCACTCATTTCTCTCCTTGCCAAATATGTGGCCTCCACCTTTCCCCAAACCAAAGAGGAAGCCATTCGGAAGGCTCAACAATATGACCTCATTTATGCACAGTCAAGATACTTATACACAGTACTACCTGACACCTCGAGACCCGTACCATTTGACCAGGAAAAACCTTGGATGTCTCACTCCATGGATGGATTGATTGGTACCACAACACACCACAATCAATACATCCAACCACCACCTATATATGGTACACCCCAATATCTATAGATATATGGAGGACCCCCTTATTACCCTCCTCCCCCTTATCAACAACCATACTCTATTGTCCCCCCTCCATCCATGAGTGGACCCGTGCCGACACCCATGATGTGCCCGACCATTCAACCAAATTATGTTACTCCCTTGACCTCAACTTATAACCTGGGCACTATTGAAAGTGCTAAACCTTCCTATACACCCTATGGATCATTGCCACAAAATAATCCGTATTTTCCGTTTCCAAGTCCTCCCCGGCCAATTGTTCCTCCACAAGGACAACCACACGCTAGGGTTAACTTTGTTCAGCCATCTCCCCTTCAAAAATTTCAAAATTTTGAACAACTGAATACGTAAAATCCATCCCATCAACCGAATAATTCCAAAAAGAAAGGAAAAAATTGAAACAATAATAACCCGGGACTAGGGGGAAATAACCCCCAACAAAATCAACCTGCTGGGGGAAACCAGAACTAGGGTAACTAAAACCCCCAAGGAGGAAATAACAACAAACTCCAAGGGAGGAACAACAATAAAAACATAAGGACGAACCTCCCTTGTGCTCTTTGTGGTGAGCATGGTCATTATACTCACCATTTCCCTCAAATTGTTGACTTCAAACAAATGAAAGATTCCATGAATGCACCACATCCTCCAGCGCAGCCTGCCCTGTAGTAGGCCCCATAACAATATTTGAAAAAACCACCTCTGATGGTGTTTCAAAACCATATCCCACACCAAGTTGTGATGAATATCCAACAGGAAATTCATCCTTCCCCACCACAAACAGAATAATATCAAAACCCGAGGAACCTAGTGGATCACAATATCCTCCTCACAAGCAAAGAAAAAATTCTTCTGCAAATGTGCAATCGTCAATACATCACACCCCATGAATCTGATCCCACCACTTTAGAAGAAATTCCAGCTACATTCGACCCACCCTTGATGATTCCACACCCTAACACTAAACCCCCCATTCGTATTCCTTGCATCCCATTACGATGGAATGCCAACAAACCTCAGGATAGGGAAGCACAAAATTACAGCCTGGTCGATGACTTGGCACAATCTTTTGCAGCCATGTCAGTATTGGAGGTCCTCCAAACCTTTCCCACTCAATGGAAATCCTTACTTTCCACCTTGGGGGAAATCGACCCTGCTGATACTAGACTCATCACATTTGATCTAGATTATGGGGAACCTCACCTCCCTGCTTTAGTAGCTTTCCAAATACCAGTTAAAATATGGAACATCACGGTACATCCTGATTTCTCCACATTTTTTCCTCACTGGGACCAAATTGGCCACCCATTTAGAATATCTCAAGGGGACAATGATTTGGGCATCTAACAATTTATTCACTTCTCTCTCCATGATGGGAAACAACATGGGATTTATCTATCTCATCTTTTGTCTGAATGGCCTAGCCTCTTCGTTCAGTGGGATCTTGTGCTCAATGACAGATGTGTCATAATTTTTGAGGTCTTCATAGGTCCATGAAAACACATCAGCGAATTCCTTTAATAACTCAGCATATTCCTCCCTCTATGTTGGACACACCTACCACACATAGAGGGGGGGTGAATGAGTGTGGGGTTCTTTTTCCCAAAACTTCCCTCTTGCACAAAAACTCATCAATTAGCATTCAACATTTATTCATTACCCATTG